>JAWZYT010006581.1:7500-17500 GCA_034508575.1 Petrolisthes manimaculis
GTTGTTGCATGTGTGAGTGTTTTATAGTATGTCATATTTCCGTAGACTTGAACCTACAACTAAACCACGACTGCAACCATGAAGATGGATGGATGGAGGGATGTTTTCCGACGCAGATTTTCGGTCGCAAAAAACGGACACATACGAGACGAAATCCAGGAAACTGAGCTTAGAATAAAAATAAAAATAACAAGCACTGGGCTTCGCCCACCACGGCTACGCCGTGGGTGTTTTTGCCTGCTGCGCTGCTCGCTCCGCTCGCACGTCGCTGCGCTCGGCCCCCTCTCGCCGCTCTCTTCGCTCGCCGCATCCCCCGTCGTTTTTTAATAATTAGTTTTTTTAATAGTTTTTTAATAATATATTTTTTTTAATTATTTTTTTATATTATTTTTTTTTTCTAATAATTAACTTTTTTTATTATTATTATTATTTTTTTTTATTCGTCGTCGCCGCCGCCGTCCCGCCGCCGCCGCCCCGCCACCGCTGCCGCCGCCGCCCCGCCCCCGCCGCTACCTACCACACACATCTTACCTACCTACCCACTTACCCACTACCCACCTACTACCTACCTACCCACATCTTTCCTACCACCCACCCACCCATCCACATCTGTTAATACTTATCTCTGCCAAATATAAAGGGCAATGTCTCTTGTATCTCTGGGGAATAGTGAAGATGAAACATTTTATCTTGGAATCGTTAAAAATTGAAAAAAATGATTGAAAAAATGAGCGTTTTTGAAAGTTTGGAAAGGTTGCAATTTTTAATATACATTGATTGATGATGATTGATGATAATAATAATATAATAATAATAACAATACTACTACTACAAATAATAATAATTTTACACTACTTTCCTTGGAGTAGTATGGGTCTATTTAGTAGTATATGTGTTTGTGAGAGAATCAGTCCATGAGTTTAGAAGACAACAACATTAATTCACAGCCCCTCCTCCTACACGATTGCTGCTGCTGTTGTTTTGGTTAGGTTGATGAAGAGCAGATTGTATGTCTAATAACCCCCACGTCAAGGGTAATGTCTCAGTGTGTAGGGTGGCCCAGGGGAGGTGGAAGGGGTCGGGTTTGTGTGTACAGCCTGTGAAAAGAAGGGCCAGGGTTAGAGAGAGAGAGAGAGAGAGAGAGAGAGAGAGAGAGAGAGAGAGAGAGAGAGAGAGAGAGAGAGAGAGAGAGAGAGAGAGAGAGAGAGAGAGAGAATTTTCTGTGTGTGTGTATGTGTGTATGTGAGAGAGAGAGAGAATGTTTGTGTGTGTGTGTGTGTGTGTGTGTGTGTGTGTGTGTGAAAGAGAGAGAGAGAGCATGTGTGTATATGTGTTTGTGTGTGTGTGTGTGTATGTGACAAGGAGGGATGGAATTAGGAGGAAGAGTCGGTGGGTGAATACAGAGGGACTCAAGGAATGAATGAATGAATGACTGTAGTGGGTGAATGGGTGACTTCACTGCCTCACTATACACAACACTATCACCTTCATCACTCACTCTCTCACATCCATCATCATTATCATCATCTACCACTATCACTATTATTGCCCATCACTACTACTACTAATAATAATAATGATGATAATAATAATAATAATAATAATAAAAATAATAATAACAATAATAATAATAAAAAACATACTACTGATATTACTACTACTACAACAAATACAACAACAACAACTACTACTACTACTAATAATAATAACAATAATAATAATAAACATCAATATTATTACTGCTTTATTATCTATCTTTATCATTATCTATCATCATCATCATCATCATCACACTGCTACCAGAACACGAAGCTGTAATCTGAAATCTGGAGGTCTTATCTTAATATCAGAGGACCTCCACTTGGCCCCACTTGACTCCACTTAAGGGGGAAGGTTTTTTGTTGTTGTAAATTTGGAGTAACTGAATCCTCCAAACTATTCCAGGCAACAGAACACCATTATTTTTGTTAACTTGGGTCTGTTTCCTGGCATACTTTGGAGGAATCAAGGCACTCCAATGTACCAAAAAAGAATTACCACCTTATGGAACCCTGTGATGTTGTCAGGATATTGGAGGTAAATGAGGAGTACAACACGTAACACCTATTACCACCTACCTACCTAACCAATCTACCTACTTACCTACCTACCTACCTACCTAACCAATCTACCTAACCAATCTACCTACCTTACAGTCCAGCTATTGATACCACCCCTATATACCATTTTACTTAAACTACCATTTCCCACCTACACTACTGCCACCACCACTACCACTATCTCCCACCCACCCACCCACCACTGCTCCCCCACCTATTATACTGTACCTACACCACCACCAACCATGTACATACAACAAGGCACCACTGTTGGGTAAGAGGTTATGAGGCCTATACTAAACAAACACCTATTTTCTTCAACCACCAACACCACCAACAATTAACAACACAACCAATGATAAAATTATATACCACCATTACTAATAACACTTATATACATATCTGAACATCACTACTATCTAAATCTATGTTATACAGAGAGAGAGAGAGAGAGAGAGAGAGAGAGAGAGAGAGAGAGAGAGAGAGAGAGAGAGAGAGAGAGAGAGAGATAGGTGGTTCGTTCAGCCTCTCTCTCTCTCTCTCTATACCCGGGTGCTCTTTATATCCTTGATTCACGGTGTAATTATGGACAGATTAGGGCGTCTCCTCCTCTCTCAATCATCCTCAACTTCTCTCCTTCTGTCCTCCTCCTCCTTCTTTCCTTCCTTTCCTTCCTTCTTTCCTTCCTTCTCTCCTTCTTTCCTCCTCCTCCTTTCCTTCCTTCATTCCTCCTCCTTCTTTCCTTCCTTCTCTCCTTCTGTCCTCCCGTCCTTCTCCTTCTTTCCTCCTCCTCCTCCTTTCCTTCCTTCATTCCTTCTTTCCTCTTCCTCCTTTCCTTCTCCTTCTTCCATCTTCAACTTCTTTCCTTCTGTCCTCCTCCTTTCCTTCTCTCTCAATAATCTTCACCTTCTCTCCCTCATCCATCTTCAACTTTTTTCCTTCCCTTCCTCTTCCTCTTTCAGTCTTTTTCACCTTCTCTCCTTCTTTTCTTTACTCCCTCTGTTCACGCCTCTTCTCCTTTTTTCCCTCTACCTCTGTCCCTGCCTCTTTTTTTATTTTTCTCTTTTCATTCGTCCATTCATTCGTGTTTTTTTCTCTTTCTGTCTTTTTTTCCACCCCTTCCCTTTTCCTTTTCTATCCCTGTAAATTTGAATCCCTTTTCCTCCCAACCCTCAACCTCCCCTCCCTTAAATATGAATCCGTTTCCCTCCCTTCCCTTCCTCCCCTTCCCTTTCCATCCATACCTTAGACTTGTATCCGTTTCCTTCCCTTCCCCCATCCATCCATCCATCCGTCTCCCTCCCCAGCCCAGCCCAGCCCAGCCCAGCCCACTTGACACCCTCAGCTCGACAAGGAGGTTTATTCAGCACCCTCTGAGCCGCGGACGGTGGCTGATAAACCCTCCACCAATTATGTCAGGAGGAGGCAGCACAAGAGGGAAACCCAATATACAGTATACTCTTGGTAGCTATAGAGGATTATATTCAGAGCCTCCCTGTATTGGGGTTCCGTCACTTCCTTAATTCTGGCACAGAGGACACATTATTATCAAGGTTATAAGGTTAGGTATAGGTTAGGTTAGGTTAGGTTAGGTTAGGTTAGGTTAGGTTAGGTTATAAGGTTAGGTTAGGTTAGGTTAGGTTAGGTTAGGTTAGGTTAGGTTAGGTTAGGTTAGGTTAGGTTAGGTTAGGTTAGGTTAGGTTAGGTTATAAGGTTAGTGGTAGTAGTGGTGGTGTATGGTTAGTATAGGAAGATTGTGATATGTTTGATTAATATTGTAAAAGGTTTGTTCCTTACCTGAAGTATATAAATTGTGTGATATGTATTGCGTTTAATACAGTATATGTTAACTTAAGAATATGTAGACAAAACTGCACACACACACACTTACACACACACACACACACACACACACACACACACACACACACACACACACACACACACACACACATGTAAAGTGCGTTTCCTCTCATTAGACTACCTCTCCTTTTTTGCTCGTCTTCCTCCATGCTATAATATAAAGAAGGCTGTGTTGTGATGTGTATCGTACGGCGTGACTTATTTGCCAACACACACCCTTTATCCCACCACACACACACACACACACACACACACACGGCCTCCCTTGTCCACACGCAAGCCAGAACCAGAGGACCGACCGACAACCCACCACCAAAAAAAAAAAAAAAAAAAAAAAAAAAAAAATTGAGACGAGTATTCCCCTGAGATAGCGTAATAACCCCGAGGTAAGGGATCAAATCAACACTCCCGTTCGTCTTAATGGGATAAACTTATCTATTTCGCCGACACTGTAACCTGTTATTAGCGGCACCACAAGGGACCAACTGTATGTGAGTTACTACTAGGCGAAGGGGTACATACATACATACATACATACATACAAGGACACACACTACTTTGTTCTGTTGAAGCACTGACTATACATCACACTATACTGACTATACTATACACTATACTGACTATACTATACACTATACTGACTATATACTATACACTACACTGACTATACACTATACACTACACTGACTATACACTATATAGACTATACACTACACTATACTGACTATACACTATACACTATACTACACTGACTATACATTATACACTGTGATGAGGCCTGGTGCAGTAAGCTTGTCTGTCTCTCTGTCTCTCTGTCTGTCTGTCTGTTTATGTGGCATGATTTGTAAGTCCCAGTACATTCTTCTCTCTCTCATGTGTCTGTCTGTCAATCTGTCTATCAATCTGTCTGTCTGTCTGTCTCTGTTTATTTTTGTGACATGATTATCAAAGTAAAGATTAACCATCATCTTTAAATCTACAGATAAACAACTGTTATTTTTTTTTATCACACATTCATTATACAACAAGATCTTATTAGACCCCAAATGAACCAAAATAATGGCGTTCTGTTACTTGGGAAAATTTGGAGGCGTCGTGTGCTCCAGATTTACCAACACTGAACTTTTTCCCTTATAAGTACACCACCAAAATATTATCGTATAGGTCTGAACAAAAATAATGGTGTTCTGTTACTTGGAATAGTTTGGAGGAGTCGTGTGCTCCAGATTTACCAACACTGAACTTTTCCCCTTATAAGTACACCACCAAAATATTATCGTATAGGTCTGAACAAAAATAATGGTGTTCTGTTACTTGGTATAGTTTGGAGGAATCATATGGTGCTCCAGATTTACCAACACTGAACTTTTCCCCTTATAAGTACACCACCAAAATATTATCGTATAGGTCTGAACAAAAATAATGGTGTTCTGTTACTTGGGAAAATTTGGAGGAGTCGTGTGCTCCAGATTTATCAACACTGAACTTTTCCCCTTTATAAGTACACCACCAAAATATTATCGTAGGTCTGATCCAACTCACGACAGCATTGCACCCTCAAGACAGAGTACTAAAAAATGATAAACACAAGGGGAGTGTTTAATGATACAGCGTTGAGAAGCGGACCAAAGCCTTCATAATAACTTTCCCATCGTCCCTCTCCGTTTTGCTCAACACCAACAACAACAACCACAACAGCAACAACAACAAACACCACCACCACCAATAACAATAACAACAGCAATAACAATAACAACAGCAACAACACCACCACCACCAACAACAACAACAACAACAACAATAACAACAACAACAACAACAACAGCAACGAAAACAACAACACTCTTATAGTATTTTTTTCTCCCGTTGCCAGATGCAGCCAGAACAATTCCCTACATCACACACAAAAACGAAACCACTGCAGATACGGGGCTGCTCGGTCAGAAAGCTTGAGCTAGGAACTTCAACAACAACAACAATAACAACAACAACAACAACAACAACAACAACTGCAGTGATAGATTGATTACTTTGGAAAACAATAATATAGAGACACACGGTTTATGTACAAGTATAAACAAACTATTACCATGTATGCACACACACTGTCCATTCTCTTAACGCTACTCACAAAAAAAAAAAAAAAAAAAAAAAACACACACACAATATCTGCACCGCTGGTCGTAGAAAAACACTGTCTCCTTCTCATAACGCTACTCACTCATAAAGCACACACACACACACACACACACACACACACACACACACACAATATCTGCACCGCTGGTCGTATAGAAAAACCGACAGTCTGAACACCCCTTCTCGTACTCGACTTTTTCACCTCAGCCTCGGCGCCAAAACCTCGAAGCACTGCCGTCAGGGGGTCAAGCCAAGGGTTAATTACTCCTACTTATCTTGATTACGTTATTAATTACAAGGGGGCGCTACAGGGAACTTGAACAAACAAACGCGGTAGGAATTTTTTCGGTAAAACGAGTATGGTACTAACAGAGGGCTCTCCGGACGGTGTGTGTGTGTGTGTGTGTGTGTGTGTGTGTGTGTGTGTGTGTGTGTGTGAATGTCAGAAGGGAGTGATAGCAATGTTTGTAAACAGTGTAACATGGGTATAGATAGTGTAGCTGTAGTGATTGTGATCTTTCTTTTCATTCTTATACTTCTCTTCTCTCCTTACTCTATACTACACACACCTCTCCTCTTGTCTCTCTCTTTCCTTATCTTTCTCTCCTTTCTCCTCCCATTTATTCTCTTCCCTCCTTTTCTCCTCTCCTCCCATTTATTCTCTTCCCTCCTCTTCTCCTCTCCTCCCATTTATTCTCTCCCCTCCCTTCCCCTCCTCTTCCCCTCTCCTCCCCAACAAGGATCCTTCCATCAGCACTTCTTTTTACACGATGAAAAAATCCCCATCAACAACCTCCCCTTCATTCCTCCCCTCACCTTACCCACCCTATCCCTTTCTCTCCCATCCCTCCCCCTTTCTCTCCCACCCTTCCCCCTTTCTTTCCTACCCCTCCTCCTTTCTCTCCCACCCCTCCCTCTTTCTCTCCCACCCCTCCCCCTTTCTCTCCCACCCCTCCCTCACTCACTACCATACTCCCTAACCTTCCTTATCCCTTTCCATCTCACTTCTCCCTCAGTCATTACCTCCCCCTATCCCACCCAATCCCTTTCTATCCCACCCCTCCCCCACTAACCTACCCTATCCCTTTCTCTCCTACCCCTCCCTCACTCCATTACCTTACCCACTAATCCACCTTATCCCTTTCTATCCCACCCCTCCCAATCTATCCCTTTCTCTCCCTCCTCACCCTCACTTTTTATTTTTACTTTTACGATGGAAGGAAAGTGTCGGTGGATATATGATTGTGGCTGTACATCAGAGTGCCTTGAGTCCTCCAAAGTATACCATGGAGGAAGCAGGACCACAGTAACAAAAATAAATGGTGGCCTAGCTTTTGCATGCTTGGACATTTTGGAGGAATCAGCTGCTCCAGATTTATCAACACTGTATTTCCTTCCACCTTAATTCACGCTAACATACTAACTATATACATCATCCATAGAGACCTTTATCTTATCTAAGCCTCACTATCAACCAAGCTCTTTAGTTCAATTCATTATAGCCACCAAAAATATATTAACCATCCATCACCATCACCATCATCACCACCACCATCACCATCATCATCAATCACCACCACCACCATCACCATCATCACCATCCATCACCATCACCATCACCATCATCACCATCCATCACCACCATCACCATCTCCACTCACTTATTTCATTTTACTGGCCTACCCTTCACATAATTATATTCACAATACTCACCCTTCAGTAACGGGCCTTCACTCATGTCTGTCTCCATTTCTTTTGTGGTATAAGAGAAGCCAATTACCACATCCCTATATCTTCTCTTCATTCTCCCTCGCTCTCCTCGTCGTCTTCCCTCTCCCCAACTTCTCCTTCTCTCTACTCATCCTCCCAACCCACCTCCACTCAGCTCTCCCTGCCTCTCCTCGTCTTCTCCCTGCCTCTCCTCGTCTTCTCCCTCCCTCTCTTCATCCTACCATCCCACCCCCTCCCCTAACGGCAGCTGGGACTGCTTACAGGGACAACAGGGGCGTCACTCATAATCTATTACCACTGCCATATAAACAGTGTGTGCCTCTGTGTGTGTGTGTGTGTCTGTGTGTGTGTGTGTGTGTGTATAGTATTAAATGTGCTGTATAATTATATGGATATAATATTATATTATATTTAATTATTGCATTTCGTTAAGGCCTTTTTTCAGGCCGGTTTTTACCGGAGGGAGATGTGGGTGGGGAGGAGCCTTCCACTTTACTATCCTTTTCCTCAGACATGTAGAAACCATAGACGTAGAGTAGTTACACAGGCAGCCTTGTGAGGCCCACCAGGGCTGTTCTTGCCTGTACCTCTTTTGTGTTTCAAGATGATGTTATAATATTTAAATAAAACTACTTCACTTTTGTACAAACTATATAAACCTATTTCTTACTCGTAGGTGTGTCGCCCGGCTAGCTCAGTCGGTAGAGCACGAGACTCTTAATCTCGGGGTCGTGGGTTCGAGCCCCACGTTGGGCGCTAGTGATTTTTCAGTCCTGGTATTTGACTCCACTGATAAAATTGGTCGTGTGTTACTGTATGTGGAAACTATTACAAAGGTTGGCACAGACAGTAAAAAGTGTTTATAGGTTCAGGATAGCTGGACGCACCTGTAGCGTGAACGAATCTTCATCATCCTTCCTTTTCATCCCCTCCTCCATCCCTTCAACCATCCTCCCTTCCCACCCCTTCATCCCTCCTTTTCCTCCCCTCCTCTATCCTCCTTTTCCTCCCATACTCCACCCTTCCTTGTGTGTGACTGACTGACTGACTGACTGGTCGTGACTAAAATGATGTTTAATAGTTGAGAAAAAGGGATGAATTAGGATATAAAGTGTTAAATGTAGGAAGAAAATAGCGCCCAACGTGGGGCTCGAACCCACGACCCCGAGATTAAGAGTCTCGTGCTCTACCGACTGAGCTAGCCGGGCTGACACACAACGCAACCTGGAATCGTATTATTATTATTCTCTTACTAATTAAAAATTTCCTATACCACTAATAACATGTTAGCACTTTCTATTGATACTCACAGTAGTACTAAACTCTTTCTGTCATGTAGGTAATATCTGTTAGTACCACCTTACTATATTAGTATTCTACTCCTGTGTTAGCATCACACACACACACACACACACACACACACACACACACACTTCTCTCTCTCTCTCTCTCTCTCTCCCTTCTAACCCCAACCAAGCCTTTTCTCGTTTTGTGGACAAGGAAGACTTTAGTGTGGTTTAAGTGGTGGCTGAGGCAAGTTAAGTGGGGGCCGTGTAATCCCATAGGTGCAGGGTGTGGAGGGGGAGGGAGGGGAGGGGAAGGAAGAGAGGAATGAAGCCATAATACACACACACACACACACACACACACACACACACACACACACACACACACACACAGAATAAGACATGCACACAGACACTCACAAAGACAGGGAGACAATCATTCATTTTTACAAGCTCAAATTCAGTCTGCCAGACATATTATACACACAACCAGACAGACATACAGACAGACAGACAGACGGACCGGACGAACCCAGGCTGACAGACACGACAAGCCACCAAACAGACAATCAGACATAGCCTACAAACAGACAGACAGACAGACAGACAGGGATGACGGGAGAGCTAGGCAGAGTTTCATTAGAAGGAAGAACAAGAGGTGACAAGACCCAAGTTTGCCTCGCACCACAACAAATGTTTCGTGTGCTGGACAACAAAAACGTCTGCATAAAGAAACGTTTAATGCTGCTTGTGGTGAGTCAGGTTACAAGATGAAGGAGAAGGAGGAGGAAGAGGAGGAGGAGTTAAGATGGAAGGGAAGGAGAAGGAGGAGGAAAAGGAAGAGGAGTTAAGAAGGAAGGGAAGGGAAGGAAGGAAAGAGGA
>JAWZYT010006582.1:0-38641 GCA_034508575.1 Petrolisthes manimaculis
AGATGTAGAGTTTCTTACACAGCTTAAACATCACTAACCTAACCACCCTCATTATTATGTACGGTAAGTATATAAATAAATATATATACATGGATATGTAAGTATATATATATGAATATGGATCACCACATAATGTCATGATAATCCTTTCAGCCTTTGTTTATAGTTGAGATTTCTTCTTAAACAACCAAACCAAACAAAATATAAATATATATAGATTCGTTGTTGTATTGCATAGATAGCGTTATGTTAATATTTACAATTTTATAAAACCCCGGGTACGTTTCTTAGATGTAAAAATCATACCGGCATGTAAGAAAAAGTTATGATATTAAAAAAACCATGTTCGAAGTGCTCAGATTTTTACTGTTAGTTTAATTGGTTTGAGGGAGAGAAGTGAAGTAAAAGTGGTGAGTGTTGTGTTTATCAGAGGTATAGATTGAGAACGAGGAAGGATTATATGATTGTAGGAATGAAGGGAACAGAAAAGTGGTGAGAGAGAGAGAGAGAGAGAGAGAGAGAGAGAGAGAGAGAGAGAGAGAGAGAGAGAGAGAGAGAGAGAGAGAGAGGAGAGAGAGAGAGAGAGAGAGAGAGAGAGAAAGTGTATATTGCATGTATGTATGTATGTTGATATAAATAAAGTAATACAAAAACTAGAATATAACAACAGAAAAAAAATTCAGAGTGGGAAAGAAAGAGAAAATAGATTGAAATAACTTACAGAACATGAGGGAAGGGAAGGGAAGGGAAGAAAGTATAAAAAACAGGAGGAAAGTGGATCTGAAAAATGACGAAAGAAATAAAAGAAAACAAAAAAAACTAAGAGTGGAAGAGTATGAGAAAA
The DNA here is from genome assembly GCA_034508575.1 of Petrolisthes manimaculis. Lineage (NCBI taxonomy): Eukaryota > Metazoa > Arthropoda > Malacostraca > Decapoda > Porcellanidae > Petrolisthes > Petrolisthes manimaculis. Next base: position 845 of record JAWZYT010006582.1, read on the forward strand.
AATATATAAGGGTTAAAAATAAGGGTTAAAAATCAGTGACAGTAAAAGTCTCAACACCAGCAATAAGGCCAATTTTTCCCTTTAGCTTTCCCTTCCTCGTTACCTCTCTCTCTCTCTCTCTCTCTCTCTCTCTCTCTCTCTCTCTCTCTCTCTCTCTCTCTCTCTCTCTCTCTCTCTCTCTCTCTCTCTCCTCAAGATACAGTACATTACAGTATTCCTTTCCTCGAATATAATATTATTTTGTATAACTTAGTATTATTGCTTTACTCTATTCTCAGCAGCATTTAATTAACAAAACATTAATATAGGAGATAATAATGATAATATTCACGTCTCTACGGTAGCCTAACCCTCCTTTAGTTTTATATCAGGATGCATAACATGTAGCCTAACTCATTCAGTCGAGGAAATATTTAATTAGTGTAACTGGTCATACCTAACCTAACCCCTTCTTATGTACCGTACATCTATTTATCCACCTACCTACCTTCCTTCCTTCCTTCCTACCTACTGTTCTATATACCTACCCACATACATGCATACATACCAACCCACTGCCTACCTACCCTACCTACCTACCTATCTAACTTCATACGGTACTTACAAACTTCCTTCCCTACCTATCTACCTACCTACCTACCTACCTAGTGAACTTCTTACGGTACTTACAAACTTGCTTACCTCCCAAGACTACCTAGCCTATCCTACCTGCCTACTATGCCTCCCGCTCAGGTAGGAGGCAGAGGGAAGACGTCTTGCCTTCCTTCCTTTGACATGCAAATGAGTTGTTTCGGGTTGAAGTTTGTAGTGGAGGCAGGTTATGGTGGTGGTAGTGGTGGTGATGGTGGTTGTGGGTGGTGGTGGTGATGGTGGTGGTGATGAGGGTTGTGGTGGTGGTAGTTGTAGTAGTGGTGGTGTTGATGGTGTTAGGAGTAGTATTGGTAGTGGTGGTATTGGTGGTGGTGGTGGTGGTAATGATAGTAGTGGTGGTATTGGTGGTGGTGGTGGTGGTGGAAGGTGGTGTTGTGAAAGTGATGTTGTTGGTGATGTTGAATAGTGTTGGTAGCCTATATTGGTGCGAGTAACCCAAGGATTAATTAAAGGAGATAATAAACTCTAATAAGACACAGTAACGACGGTGTTGATGTTTATACTTGTGTTTCTCATTAACATTGCTCTATCAACCAAAGAGAGACCGAAAAAATTAAGAGGGTAAGCTGACAGAATATTGATAGAGGAGGCACTTGAAGGTTTGGTTAAATTATACACCCTTCTTAATACATTGAAGCACCTTGATTCCTCCAGAGTATAACAAAAAACAGGACCAGATGCACAAAATAAATGTATAGCCTGTTGTCTGGAGTTGTCTGTAGGAAAAATTATTTGGTCAAGATATACCAACACTGTAATATTTTTATTATATACTTGCCCCTTTAAGAACAAGGCTCTAGACTGATTGTAAATGCTGGTCTAAGAGGTTATAAGAGGTGATACTTGAACCCCACCGCCAGAAGGAAGGATGAATGGATGAATAGTTGGTTGGTTTGGTTGGTTGGTTGATGGGTGCCGCTTTTATTGGTAGGTATAGTTAGTTGTGGTGGTTGTGTTGGTGTGTTGTTGTTCCCTGCCACACCATTACCATATTATCACTACCATACCATAGCTGCTGTTAGGGTTAGTGAGGCTGGACAGATGATAATATTATAAGGTCTATATTTATAGCTACGGGTACTATTGCTGTCAAGATTAGACGTATAGTGATTCTCCTGCTATTATTTACATGCTGTCATTGCTGCTATTGCTTTTGTCACTCTAACGACAGCTGCCATCACTCCTGTCACTGTTACAACGCTAGTATCACAGCTGTCACTCTGCCTATTAATAATATTAGAATTACTATTAGAATGACTATATTACTATTACTATATTAGAAATACACATACTACTATAGCCAAAACTACACTGTCACAATTATATACTAATTCTAATTTACTATTACCCGGTGACTATTATTTTTATTATTATTTTTAAGCCAACTTGCACACACACACACACACACACACACACACACACACACACACACACACACACACACACACACACACACACACACACACACACACACCACACACACACCCATGATATAAAACCCGCACCGAATGTAAATGAGTAAAATAATAAATTGGTGTGAGTAACGGAGAGGTTGGTGTTGGCAGTGTGTGTGGAGGAGACTCTGACTAAAGGTAATCATTCACTCTACCGTCTATCATCTCTTAAGGGGGGAAGTTCTGTGTTGGTAAATCTGGAGGCAACTGAATCCTCCAAAATATTCCAAGCAACAGAACCCCCATTATTTTTGCTCTTCTGGTCCTGTTTCCTAGCATACTTTGGAGGAATTAAGGCACTCCAATGTACCAAAAAAAGAACTACCACCTTAATAGTAATAATGTACTGAACCAGTTACCAGGGATATATTATATACAGTTGTACTTGGGTATATTATATTTGAACGTGGGTTTATTAAAGAACGTGTTTCCTCTTTGGATTTATAGGATCGGTGGGTGTTGTTGTTGTTGTTGTTAAGGAGTCTGTGTTGGTGTATGATGCTTGGAGGCTTCTGATTCCTCCTGACCATGCCACGAGACAAGCTCCTTCCCTGTAGTTGGTGTTTCGTGGCAATGATTGAAGGATTCATTTGTCTCATTATTTTTTGACAACATCACAGGTTTCTTAATTAAGGGGAGATTAATTTTTATGTTGGTGAATTGGAAGGTCTCTGATTCCTCCAAACTCTGCCACGAAACACATCCCCCTATTAGTACCACTGTTTCCTGGTAGAGTTAGGAGGAATTAGTTGCCTTTCAATTTACCAACAAGAGAATCTCACCTTAAGGGGGTTAGGGGGGTGCGGGAGTAGGGGACAGGCTTGGGGGAGTTTTGGAGGGGTGCGGGAGTAGGGAGACAAGCTTGGGGGGGGGGGGGGGGGGGGTTGGGGAGAGCGGAAGTAGGGGGACAGGCTTGGGGGGAGGGGTTAAGGGGGGTGAATAGGGGACAGGATTTCTACCCACCCCAAGCCTGTCCCCCTATTCCCGCAACCCCCAAACACCCCCCCCCCCCCCAAGCCTGTCCCCTACTCCCGCACCCCCTTAAGGATAATATAACAAACATAGACACCCCCCCCTTTATAATACAACTCCTACAAGTACCTTTTATAACCGATATCATAATTACAACAACCTTTTTATTATCAGTCAAACCAGTGTTACAAGTCTTGCAACAACTACTAAAGCAATAATCTTTATTTTTAATCAAGGCGCTGCTTCTATTCTTCTTCTTCTTCTTCTTCTTCTTCTTCTTCTTTTTCTTCTCAACCTGCTCCTTCTTCTTCTCTTTCTCCCTCGCCATCTTTCTCTCTCTTTCTCTTTCGTTTTATTTTTTTTTCTTCTCTTCTTTATTTTCATCATCATTTTTCCTTCAGTTATATTCTTTTAAAGTCTCCAAATTTTCTTGTTAATGTTTGTTCTTATCTTTATCCAGTTTAATTCTGCCTTACTCCTCGTTCCTTGTTATTACACACTTACTCTTCTTCCTTATACGTTCACTTCTTCTCCACTTCTTTGTTCTCCTTCTCTCCACCTCTCCTTAGATGGTAGTTCTCCTCCTCCTCCTCCTCCTTCGCTTCAATATCTTTCTCCTCCTCCTCCTCATCCTCCTCCTCCTCCTCCTCCTCCTCCTCCTCCTCCTCCTCCTCCTCCTCCTCCTCCTATCCTCAAAACACCTCCGTAAACCTGTCTTCCTTCCCTCTCACCCCCTCCCCTTTCCTCTCCTTCCCTCCCACCCCATTCAGTCCTCCCTCCCTCTCACCTCCTTCCCTCTTTCTTCCCTCCCTCCCACCCACTCCCCTCCCTCCCTTCCTCACTCTCTCCTCCCACTCCCCTCCCACCAATCTGTATTTCCTTGTTCCTTCTTTTTGCTCCATCTCATTAGCTGCGTTTTATCAGACCTTCTGCAAAATGATGGATGTTTGTTGTCATGGTGGCAGTGAGGGAGTGGGTGGGAGGAGGAGGATGGAGGAGGAGGAGGAGGAGGAGGTGGAAGAGGAAGAGTTTGAGGAGGAGGAAAAGGAGGAAATTATGTTTGAAAGTAAAATAATAAAGTTATGGGAAAACTTAACAGGGTAATTATTAAAAAGGAGTATGAAGAGGACATTGAAGGTAATAATGTGGAAGACTTAGATTAAATTATTAAATCAAACAGCCCACCCTTTCTGGAGGGATACTGAATAGTCTACTCCACCTAGCCTATACTACACTAGGTAACAGACGTGTGACATAAGGACCCTGTGATCGTGTATGAAAATTGGAGGCTTCTTATTCCTCCAGACCATGCAGAGAAACAAGCTCCTTCCATATAGGTGTGTGTGTTTCGTAGCAATATTTGAAGGACTCATTCATATATTTCCAATTTTCTGACTACATCACAGGGTCCCTTAATAAGTTGAGGGTTAGTAAGAGAACAAAAGCAGGGGTTGTCTCCAGTTCGTTCCACTCCCCCAATCCCGCACCCCCCCACCCCCCCACCACACCCACCCAATTCCCCCTCCGGCTGTTATCGGAATATGTTACTTCTCTCGGTGTGTTTTGAAGATAGTCTGGGTTCTCGTTCCTCTTTTATTCTTCCCTTCCTCCCTCAATCTTACGTCTTGTCTCCTTCACTTCTCTTTTTCTCTATCCATTTTTTTCTTACCTCCTTATTCGGTCTTCCCTATGTCTTCTCTCTCATTTTTATTTATTTTCTGTATTATGTTATTTATTTATTTTCTATACGTTTTATTCTCGGCACTTTTTGTATTTCTGTATACTCACTCTGATATATTTCCCTGCTACCAACGCTTTCCTTTATTGGTGTAACTTATATTAACTTATATTAACTCTTCTTATCTATCCTCTTATTTATAACTATGTCAATCTCTCCTAGACGTTTCTATTTCCCTCCCTTCCTTTCCTTTCATTATTTTTTGAGAGCATGAAAGTGGGTCGACGAGACGACAAGTATAGATTACAATATGTTAGATAGAAATGAAATGGCTTAAGACCACGAGTAAAACACGGAAGAAACTCTCCCTTTGTAGGCTATATAGAAGACAGTAATTCAATCATTGGTCGGGAAGAAGATAAAAGAATAGAAACTTACTTGGAATTCTTCTTCATTGGGAAACCAGGAAGATGAGAGGCCTGTCAGATGTGTGATAAATATTCTTATTGTTGATAGTTTGTCTTGTTAATGCGGCTATTGTTATAGATTGTACTCTGTTCTGTTGATAGAAAGCGATAGTGAGGATAACGTCAACAAAAACAGCATCCATTACTGAAACAAATGCCAATGAAAATGATAACGGAGACAGTTGCAGCAAAAAGCCCATATAAAAAAATACCATCATCAAAAGAATTACCACCCGAAGAGTAGCTACCACCACTACTTTTTCTACCACTACCAGTACTATTAATATAAACCTACACAACCAACCTCATTACAAATACTCTTTATTATCATCTCCACCTTCCTCTCCACCTGCTCCTGTAACCATCCTTACTTTTCTTTTACCTGTCTCCCCACTAGGCTACCCTCTCCATCTCTCCTTCATTCCCTTGCTTATGTTATACTCGCCTTGCCTACTTCAACTTTCCTAACTTGGCTCCTCACCTTCCATCATCACACCGACTCTTCACTTTGCCTTACCCAATATCACGTCGTCCTCACTGCACTTTCAATCATCTTTATTTCCTTTCTATACGTCAGTCACCTCCTCTACTTCATTCCCCATCTAGCTCCTTTCCATCCCCTCTCTGATACTTTCAATTATTATCTGTGAACCTCATTTTTCACCTTCTTCATTTCCTTACCCTAGCGAAACCTCCCGATATTCTTACTTTACTAGCCCTACCTCTCTCTGCCTGGCCCATCTTTTTAACTTATCCCTGCTTGCCTGTCTCCCTCCCTCCCACTTACACATGCTCCACCATCCATTTCCTACCTATCCCTGCCTTGCCTTGCCTTGTCTTGCCTCTCCCTTCAATAGTCCAGGCAGCAGTGCAGAACGAGAGGCAGGTGAGGTGAGGTGAGGTGAGGTGAGTGGTGGGTAAAAGGTGGGTCGTGTCGCCGTCTCCCATCCACCTGTCACCACATTCATCAAACCTGTGCTCCACTCACTCACTCACTCAGGGGGCCCGGGCGGGGGGGGGGCTGTTTACTGGCTTGATGCTTGGATATTACGACAGCCTGGGATGAGACTTCTGATGCTTGTGTGTGTGTTTGTGTGTGTGTCTATGTTTACAGGATTGAGTCAAGCTCGTATTAAGCACCGTATTTTAAAACCCAATTATCATATTTTTCTTTAAAGTTATGTGTGTGTGTGTGTGTGTGTGTGTGTGTGTGTGTGTGTGTGTGTGTGTGTGTGTGTGTGTGTGTGTGTGTGACTTGATGGACTTGTTTTTAGTGGTGGTAAAGGTGTTGTTGATATTGGTGATGGTGTTGGTGATTGTAATGTTAGTGATAATAGTAATGTTGTCGTTGTTGTTATTGTTGTTAGTAATGGTGGCACTGGTACTTTTGCTTGTGGTGTTTCCTTGTGTCGTATGAAATCATCTGGCATTAGTCAGGATAGATTGCCTCCAACAACTCAAGATGTATGAAAGTTATATATATATTTTATCATTATATGTTGGTAGTGCTGTCTTCAAACAAGCTAACTGTACTGTATATATCATCATCCGTTGTGTAAGGATAAAAGAACATTCATTTGGGGAACACAGTCTCACATTATTATAATAGTACAATAACAATTTGATGGATATTATTATTTCCATTATCTACAAGTTAATAAAGTTTGTGTTGCAAGAGTTGATAGCTACGGTACCTAGAGTTGACCAGAGGGGAAGATAGATAGATCCAAGGGGTCAAGGTCTATATCGATCAAACCAATGAAAGTGGCCGCGTCTACCTGTAGTGAGCTGACCAGAATAGAGATGGTTGGTTGGTTTGATATGAAGAGTCTAAAGAGATGCAGATAACGTACACTGTTATTGTTTACCGGTGAGGCAGTGTTGGGTTGTGTTGGACAGTGATTGTAATGGAGATGATGATGGTAGTAGTGATGGTGATGGTGGTGATGAAAATAGTAATGGTGGTAGTGGTGATGGTGATGGTGGTGGTTATTATGATGGTGGTGATGGTGTGTGTGATATGTGGCCTTTCTTGTTTTTACTCGTATCTTATTATTTTTTCCCCCTCTCATCCGATTTTTCTGGTTTGCAAAAATGTAATCACCATAAGTTAGTGTGGAGGATATCCTGTTGACGCCGAGCTGGAGAATTTGGTTGGTACAGTATAGGTGGGATGGGGACTTGATACCTTGTTGGGTTTATGGGTAGATAGGGTGGTCTGTTGGTAGGTAGGTAAGTAGGTTGGGATTGTAAGTAGATTAGGTGGTTGATAGGTAGGTTGGTTTGTTGAATGGTTGGGTAGCTGTAGGGAAGTGGTACCGTAAGTACTGTTCGGTATATTGAATGAAACGTACTGTAGATAAGTAGGTAAGTAGTTTGGTATTGTAAGTAGATTAGGTGGTTGATAGGTAGGTTGGTTGGGTTGAATGGTTGGGTAGCTGTAGGGAGGTGGTAAGTACTGTTCGCTATACTGAATGATACAAGGTAAGTAGGAAAGTAGGCTGGTATTGTAAGTAGATTAGGTGGTTAGTAGATTGGTAGGTAGGTAGGTTGGTTCGTTGGGAAGCTGTAAAGAGGTGGGTAAGTACTGTTCGGTATATTGAAAGATACGTAGGTAAAGAAGGGATATTTATTATTAGTATGCACACACACGAAGGTATAGTCTTGGTAGATTGTGAATGGGATGATTTGCTGATTGATAAAAGATAGATTTGACTGTACAGTTGCTAAAAAAGGTATTGCGACAAATCTTGATAGAACTTTAACCATAGTAATATCCACAACTATTTTTAGGGACTATAAGCATGTATAATAGAAAGAAATATACATATCCTTCTGTAATACATACTTATAATCCCTACAAACAACAATGGACATTAATTTATTTAATGTTGTATCAATAGTTGTCGCAATACCTTTTTTGGCAACTGTACATACATATAGGTGTGTTGGTTATGGGTTGATATTTTAATGACTTTGAGATTGAGTGGTATGTGCTGTATGTATGTAGGTAAGGTAGGCTGATTGGTTGTAATTGGTAGATGGGTTGGTTTGTTGTTGGGTAGGTAGGTGGGTAAGGTCGACAGTATATGGGTAGGTAGGTAGGTAGATAGGTAGGTAAGCTTGTGGGTAGGAAGGGAAGGAGAGAGGAAGATGCAGGAGGAAAATGGAGAAGAAAAAGTTGGATGTGGAGGAGTAGGAAGAAGAAGAGAGGGAGGGGAGCGAGGAAGAGGAAGTTGAGGAGGAGGAGGAGGAGAGGAGAGGAGGAGAAGGAGGAGGAGGAGGAGGAGGAGGAGGAGGAGGAGGAAGAGGAAGATGGGGAGGAGGAGGAGGAGGAGGAGAAGGAGGAAAAGATTGTAGTGCATGTAGAAAGGATGATAGCAGTTATATACTTACTACTATACTTACTACTACCCATCCACTATAACTATCCTACCATTATCACCCAGTTACACCAGTAGTGGATACCCTTATCCACTACTACCATTATTTACTACTACCATGTCCCACTACTATTCCTACTACCATCTACCACTCTATCCACACGACAACCACAACCACTACTATCCACCTCCTCAACCACCCACCACAACCACCACCACCTCTACTATCTACCACTGCTACTACTACTGTCAACGTCCATCCCCTTGCACATCAACCACTACCACTGCTATCTACCACAAGTACCAATCCTAGCTTTCCACTACCGTACCATCTACCACAAATTCACTACTACCGTCCGTCCACCATAACAACTATACAACCACAATCAACCAGTACAGCAACCACCACTACCATCCACCACCACCTCCACTACCACCACTACCATGCACCACAACCTTTACTACCACCACTACAACTACCACTACCACCACTACCATGTACCACAGCTTTCACTACTACCACCTACCATCCACTACAACCATCCACTACAACATACATGAGAATTATATGGTAACCAAGTTAATTGAATATCAGAACCGGTTATATTGTTGTCTCACACTTGCCAGCTTCTCTCTCTCTCTCTCTCTCTCTCTCTCTCTCTCTCTCTCTCTCTCTCTCTCTCTCTCTCTCTCTCTCTCTCTCTCTCTCTTATCTGTGCTTTTCTCCCCTCTTATTTAGCTCACTCGATGTTAAGAGTCATTCTAATATTCTCTATTGCACATTTTGAACTTCCCATAATTATGAGTCGATTTTAATTTACTTTCTTATTGTAATATTTTCATTCTCTTTGTAATGTATATATTTGTCATTCTAATATTCTCTATTGTACATTTTAAAGCTCACTTTTAAGAGTCGATTTCAATTTTCGTTCCTTTTATAATGTATTTATTGTTTCCTGTCCTCGCTTCATGTCCTGTTTTCCATACACTGTTATTTACTTTCAATTTTTATAATGAGGATTTGATATCTTGTGTTCTTATGATACCAATTTGTTGTTATTATTATTATTTTTATTTTTAGTCTTTGCGTCTATGACTTATTTCCTCCGCCAACATATTTTGTATTAAAATAGTTTTGATTGTTTGTTTTTATTGATATTTAATTAGCAGGATTATGCAAAAAAGTTGTGTGTGTATTATTACGAAGTTTTTTTTATCATGGCTGGCAACAAGTGGTATTATTTAAGGGGGTAATTCACTTTTGTTACATTGGAGTGCTATGATTCCTCCAAAGTATGCCAGGAAACAAGACCAGATGAACAAAAATAGTAGTGTTCTGTTGCTTGGAATAGTCTGGAGGATCTGAATAATGCATTAATTTTGGAACCAGGATTCTTTATTTTTCAACTTTTTTATTATATATTCTTTTTATATTATTTATTATATATTTTTTATTATTATTATTCATTTATTTATTATTGACTATTTTACTTATATATATTTATTAATATTTATTATTTATTTATTAACATTTATTATTTATTTAGTATTATTAATTTGTTTTAAATTAATATTATTTTTTTTAAAGTTAATATTAATCTTTTTCAAGTTAATATTCTTTATTCTTTTTATTATTCATATACTTTATACTCGTTAGCGGAAGTAAAGAGTGTGTAAATGGATGACTTTGCTGTAAGGGTTATAATTATGACCTGCCAGGGGTAGGTTGCCGTCTCTGAACACGTTAAGGGGTGGGTATAATAACTAGGTTGTAGAGGATTGTATTGTCCTCTAAACCGATATTTTTGTGCAAAAAATAGCGCTTTGGTGTAGTATAGAGCTAGATACGAGATATTGTTCAAAACCCTTTGAATATCGTTCGCACTAGACACTATCACAGTACATTTATCCAAAGTAACTAAAACTTTTGGAATAAGCCGCTAACTATTGAATACACAAATATCAGTAAACCAGATAAGGTCCCGCCATCTTGGACAACCCCTTGTCTACCCACTTAAAAATACCAAGAACAAGTACCAGCAAGCGGGAGGATGGGAGGGCAGTAATTCAAAGCGCTATTTTTTGCACAAAAATATCGGTTTAGAGGACAATACAATCCTCTACAACCTAGTTATTTTATGCTACAAAAATAGCGCTTTGGTGTAGAATGACAAGCTGGAGGAGGGCGGCTGACTTGTGAGGTCGCCTTAATCTTAATCTGACCACCCGGTACCGTTAGAAACGGACCCCCTTAGCCAAAATAAAAGGTCACACCAGGTTAAGAATGTATCACTCCTTTTCTGTATTTATTGAAAAATTCCTTAAATTATATACACAAAATATAAGTAATGTACATATTAAGTCATAAGATAGGGAATCGTCACCCCCCCCCCCCTTGTTATCACAAAGAGGGGGATGAGACTAGGAACATAGTAATACAGACACCTCCTATCACGGACCGGGCTGTGTCGCGAGTGCTATGCATGGGACATCCACAGCCTCTAACATTAAATATCTATACCTGAAAGAAGTCGTAGACCTCCAGCCTCCCAAGGACTGTACTTCCTCCGTTGAATGAGTACGGAGGAAGGCTAGAGAAGCTGCTAAGCCTCTAATGGAATGAGCTTTGGGTTCGTGACCCGGATCCGCCAAAGAAATAATCTTGCATAGCATACGCGACACCGCCCTAGCCGCTAAACGTTTACCCGTTAACGGGTTAACAAACAAATGATCCGGAGAAGCGTCCGGCGTAATGCCTATATACATTTTGGTAGCATGAACTGGACATAAATGGTGGTATCTACCATTGGCATTAAAACTAGGAATTTTCAGAGGACGTAATAAACTGTCATATTGTTCATTTTTGGCTAAGAATGAAGGTGACGGGGAAATAGTAATATAATGACAATTATCATCAAACACAGTAAATGAGGGGTGCCTTGTGAGGGCAGCCATCTGAGAAGCCCGAAAACCGCTAGCCAAAGATAACAGGAAGATAGACCTATAAAACAGCTGAACCACAGACAGTTGCGAGGTCCCTTGAAAATTCAAATAATTTAACACCTTATGAAGGGACCAATCTGGAACCCTATTCCTTAACCTAGGTTGAGATGATCTGATGCCTCTCATCAGCATCGTAATCATACGCTGATCCATGACAATATTAAAAGCAAACCGTAAAGGATCAGAAATGGCTGAAAAATGAGCTGAAACAGTGGCTGGAGCTCTGTTAGTGACATCAGCCAGCCATGATAAGAAATCTAAAACCGTGCTGGAAGAAATATATGAAATAGAATTATTTTTAATAAAAATTTGAAACCTTCTCCAGCACGATTCATACTGCCGAACTGAGGCAGGACGTAGGGAGTTAAGCATGATCTTTACTGTACGACTTGAAGCGGAATTGCTCAAGGCTCTACGGAGAAAGTCCAGGCGTGAAGTCGCAAGGACGTCAGCAACGGTAAGTTTAGGTTGTCTGACAGGCAAGCTGATCCCAGAAACAGAGGGTTCGGACACCTTTCCTGAAGCTCTGCGAACCAGGGCTGGGCTGGCCAATATGGGGCTATCAACAATACTTTGCCCTGAAAGGATCGGAATCTGTGTACCACCCTCGTGAGAAGTGATGTCGCGGGGGGGGGAAACACATAAAGATAAGTCCACCGACTCCAATCCTCTGTGAACGCGTCTGGGCCGCCCGTCAGAGTGCGGGAATGCAGAGTTAGGTAATTGGCCAGCTGAGCCGAGGGGTGAGAAGCAAACAGATCCACCTCCGGAATTCCGAACCTCTCCACTAATGATCGAAATACTGTCCTCTTCAACGTCCACTCTACTGATGACATTTTGAATCTGGACAGAGCGTCCGCCCATACATTCTCCACCCCTGGTACGAAGGCGGCTGACAGGTGCAAACCTCTCAAACGCGCTCGTATAAAGAGGCGTTCTGATAACTGAAGCAGAGGTAACGAGCGGGACGTGCCTTGAAGATTGATGCAACTTACTGCCGTGGAATTGTCCATCTTGAAGAGAATGGACATATCCCGGAGAAGTGGAAACATACAAAGAAACCTGAGGGGCACCCATAGCTCGCGAAGGTTGATATGGGACTGACGTAACCGGTCGTCCCATCCCCCGCACTGTTGGTGACCCTTGTCGGACTGGAAGCCCCAACCTATGTCCGAAGCGTCTGTGGTCACTATTAATGATGGAGGAGGTTGCACCCATGGCACATGACTGCGCAGGTACCCCGATTTTAACCAAGGGTTTAATAATCTTAATAACATCTTTGGTACCCTGCGCGGTAAGTCTCGAGGAAGGATAGGCACCGACCTGTTGACCTCTAGAGTCAACCGACGGTGGCGTAACCTTCCTAAAGGCACTACCGGGGCCGCAAAATTGAGGGATCCTAACAACGCCTCCCATTGCCTCCTGGTGAATGTTTTTGACATTAACGCCCGCCGCACCTGCCGACTGGCACGAATGGCATTGTCCGACGACAGTGTCAAGGACTGATTTCTCGTGTCCCATAGTACCCCTAGCCAAGAAATGGTCTGAGTCGGAACAAGGCAAGATTTTGTGAAGTTGACCAGAAAACCCATTTCCCGTAATACTCTCAACGTTATTTGAATGTTGACAGTTAATTGTTCCCTTGACCGTGCTATGATTAACCAATCGTCTAGGTACATTAAAGTGGCCACGCCCAATCCCGTAAGACGGGACGCGACCACCTTTGACATTTTTGTGAAAACTCTCGGTGCCAACGAAAGGCCGAAAGGGAGCCTGGTAAACTGGTACGTTCCCACCCCCGCTTGAAAAGCAAGAAACTTGCGATATCGGGCGTGGATGGGAATGTGCCAGTATGCATCCTGTAAGTCCAGAGCCGCTAACCAGTCTCCCTGACGAAGCGTAACCCGGACCTGCTTGATCGTCACCATCCGAAACCTTAAAGGTTTCAGAAAGCGATTGAGAGCACTCAGGTCCATAACTAACCTCGTTTTCACCGAGTTTTTCTTTGGCACAGTGAACAACCGGGACAGAAAAACCTTTCCTGATACCTTCTCCACTATTCCTCTGTCTATCATGACATCGATGTGTTGTTGCACTCCCAGCGAGACCTTGGCCGACCCTGGGGGCAGCACCAGAGGCTGATGGAAGAAAAACACACATTAGACACCCTATATACAGTACAAAACAAAAATCCACCAAAACCAGTACTTCAAAACAAACAACACTTACTGGTTTTTTGAGCCATGGCCAAGATAGACCCTTGTGAACGACTCTTGACGCCCACCCTGACTGGGGCCAAGCGTGGCCCCAGCCAGACAAGCAGCCCAGAGATGGACTACTGTTTGGTGACGGGCTGGGTAGCTGTCCTGCCTCGTCCCCGGGCCCTGAACTGTCCTCTACCACGAAACGGCCGCTGGTACGACCCCCGCCGTGGAGGAGTATACACAGGAGGAGGAGGACGTCGTCCTTGAGTCCTCTGCTGTCTACCAATCCTGGAAAAGCTAGGCCTAGGCGCAGGAGGTGCAGACACCTGTATAATTTGAGGTTGACTCGCTAGCACCTCATTAGTATGTTTATCATCAAAAATATGTGGTGCTAGCGGATCAGTAACAATTAAGGACCGTTGTATGTGGTGGTGTTGTCCCTTAACACAGTCCTTCCTCACCGCCACACGCGCATCAGCCCATGCACTAACCGCGTTCGGCAGTACAGACGACACCGCGCCAGCCAGTCCATCCGTCGCCACCCCCACACCTTTGACGATATCCCTAAAACAAATAAAAGAAAACGTCAAAATCTTAAACCGAGAAGATTAACGGTCAACTTGACCGCTAGACTTATAATCAGTGTGAGGTCAACCACAAAACGGTACTAACCTGATCGTTTCACGTGGAAGGGTGTCCACGAGTCCAGTTAATCTCTTAATAATGGCTCCCAACGTGTGAAGTGAGGCTGCCACTGACACTGAGTGTGCCAAGTGGTCTCTCGCTGCTACCTCCATCCGAGCCAATTTCCCATCAGGTTGTGACAGTCTGAATGGGAAGTGATGCTGTCCCGACAACTCCGGCCATAACATGGACGTCAAGGGTTGAGGTTGATCGTAAGGGTGTAGAAGGATGGGGAATGACTGTCCCGCCACACGAGGGATCGTCTTGCCTTCTGCCACTCTCGCCACCACTGACTGAATGGCAGCCAGCGCCTCTAACCCCTCGGTAGGCAGCGCATCCCCCCCTGGGAACACAGCTGCTAGCCGACCCTGGAAGGGTAGAACCTCTACCCCTTGAGATGGGCGGAGCTGAGTCCGTCGCAGCAAGACAGATAACGTCTCGACCGTCGTCTGGAGGTTAACTTTGGTAGCACTGACTGGTCCTGGTACCACCGGTCTAGCTTTACAGATAAAGCTAACCGACCCATCCTCCGCGGTCACTTGTCTTATCAAGACGTTATCGTCTTGCTTCAAACTTGTGGGGTCATCCGGATCAGGCCCTAAGGCCACCAATTTACCCTCCTTACGAAAGGCAGAATAGGAAGAAGGGAGAGGACCCCAATCTAAAGGTATATAATCTTGAAAAAGAGAATTGACAATGTGAAGGGAAGAATTAGGTAAATCCCCTGAGGTAAACTGAGACGTGGGAGGAACTCGAATAGGAAGAATAGAAGCCGAGGCAGAATGGGGGTGAGGATGAGATAATAAAGTAGGAGAAAAATACGCCTGCCGAGGTTGGTCAGACAAACGAGGAGGCGAAGAGATAAGATTAGAAGAAACGGATGAAACAGGTACAGGAGGTGGAGGACGATAGAAAGAAGGACTAGGATTGATAGCATTATCAGCCGAGGCAGCCGGTCTAGGAAAGAAAGGAGAAGGAGTAGGTGGTACACGAGAAGGAGTAGGGAGAAAAGCAGAAAGAGGAGTAGGACAGGAAAGATTACCCTCGTGAATATCTGTCACCAGACCCGTCTGATTAGATAACGTCAGGCCCGAAGGCTCACAGACAATGTTTGAAGAGGACAAGGATTGGGGGGCAGGCCGACCTACCCCCTGTCCATGTACCTCAGCCGCCACCACCCCCACCCGAAACCCATCTGGGCTGGTAGGGGGAGGCGCGGTCTGATAAGCATACCCACCGAGGCCTTGCCCAGGTTCAGATAAGTTATCTAAAGGAGAAGGACCCTTCTCTTGGGAGGCCGGAGAGAGAACTCTCCCCGACACTCGCCCAGTCCTATCAAAGGACGACCTCACCCTATCTCGTGATAACGAGGGGGAAACAAGAGGCGCAGCAATAGGTTCTGAAGGAATCGTGACAATAACCTCTCCTTGCTCCAAAACCGGGGCTGAAAGCCTGGGCGCAGAGGAAGAAGAGGCTTTTGTAAGGCCCAAAGATAAGGCTAAAGAAGAATCGACCCAGGAAAAAGGCCGATTCTTGGCAGCAGCCCATTTTCTTGCCCTTGTCCACACTTTTCTTAATTTAAAAAGAGACGGACACTCGGACCGTGAGGAAGCCGGTAAGGCCAAAACTTCCTCCACCCATGACTTGCACAGAGGGCAAGACAACGGACTGAAACCTAAGTGTGAAAAGCAAGGCGAATGTAAGGTACACAAATGGTGGCCATCAGCTGAGATCCGTGACCTACACTCTTGAATCGCACAAACCAGACTCTGCGAAACAAAAATATCACACTTAGTCACAATCCCACAAAACAAAAACATAAAATAACATAACAAAGACACGGGCCGCCAGGCAAGAAAGAAAGATAGTGTTGAAGTTATCAAAACTGAGGTCCGGAACAACAAGCTACCCGATAACAACAGTGCAGCTGCGTGAGGTCCGAACAACAGATAAGAACTTCCTAGCTAGTGAGTAACTAAGAGAGAGAAGTTACAAAAACTAACAAAAACTAAACAACACTACGTAAAATTGAGCCGAACCCAAGGAAAGACTCAAACAAACAAAAATAAATAGTAGTCGAACCAAAGGAAAGACTACATACTAACACGTCTAAGAAAACAGCTAGACTAAAACATGTTACTAAGTCTCTACGGACACTAGAGAGTAAGTAACGCAGGCAATTAACACAAAACAACACAAAAACAAGAAAAGGAAAACCTGGCGACCCAACACTGTGTGTACTTACCATTTCAAGTACTTTTGAGGAGCTCAGAAAAGTACGTCTGAAAGCGACACACAGTCAAAATAAAGTGGGTAGACAAGGGGTTGTCCAAGATGGCGGGACCTTATCTGGTTTACTGATATTTGTGTATTCAATAGTTAGCGGCTTATTCCAAAAGTTTTAGTTACTTGGGATAAATGTACTGTGATAGTGTCTAGTGCGAACGATATTCAAAGGGTTTTGAACAATATCTCGTATCTAGCTCTATACTACACCAAAGCGCTATTTTTGTAGCATAAAATATATAGTTCTGATATTTTGGGGGACAATGATTCCTTTATACTATTCCAGGCAACAAGATACCATTATTTTTCTTCATCTGGGTCTGTTTCCTGCATGGCATACTTTGGAGGATTCA
Organism: Petrolisthes manimaculis; assembly: GCA_034508575.1. Lineage (NCBI taxonomy): Eukaryota > Metazoa > Arthropoda > Malacostraca > Decapoda > Porcellanidae > Petrolisthes > Petrolisthes manimaculis. The sequence continues at coordinate 17,980 of JAWZYT010006582.1, forward strand.
AGGTGCTCCAATGTAACACAAGTGAATTATCCCATTAATATTATTTTGTATTCGTTTACCATACCAATATATCTTTTCCATAGATGCATTTCTTTCGTGAAGGAGAATTAATTATCCTTCGAACTGATTAAATGTAAAGTAGGAAACAAATTACTCGAAATATGTTGATATTATTGTTCTAGAATATACTCAAAACTTATGTTCCTTAATTACTCTCTCTCTCTCTCTCTCTCTCTCTCTCTCTCTCTCTCTCTCTCTCTCTCTCTCTCTCTCTCTCTCTCTTTATGACCGGGAGACTTAGGGGGAGGGGGATAGATTTTACAACCCGTCTTAGTTATTGTTGGGGGAAGGGAGGTGGCAGGAGTGGGTGGAAGAGAGAGAGAGAGAGAGAGAGAGAAAGTGTGTGTGTGTGTGTGTTTTCATTCCATATTCCTCATTCTTACTTTATTTCTTCCCCCTCTGAGCCACTAATGATCCTTGCCTGTGTAATACTCGCCTCGCTCAACAAACAAACAAACAAACAAACATCTTACCTCACACGGTTTGCATTTACATAGGGATTTATTATCATTTCATCTTCTCCTTTTAATACTCCTGTCCTTATTTTTCCTCCTTTTCATTCTCTCCTCCTTCCATGTTTCTTCCTCCTTCTTCTCTCCTCCTTCCATTTTTCCTCTTCCTCTTTTCCTTCCATGCTTGTTTCGTGGCATGGTCAGGAGGAATCAGAAGCCTCCAATTTTCACACAAAATCACAGAGTCTTTAATTTCTATGCTATGTTTATGTTATTCTAGAGAGTCAGTCATGCAGTGGACAACAAGGGACAGTATTTATTCTCGTTCTTCTTTTTTAATTTCCTTTATAATGACTGAAATACCCTCATCATCATCGTAATTCATAATAACATAGTCTATCAATATTTCAAAGAGCATTATTTGTCTTATGTTTATATCCTCTGTTATCATCCCACAGATTTCTCCATCAGCTTACACTCATCACATCGACTCATCTTTTTTCTCTCCCTCTACAAATCTTTCTGTACATCTTTTTCACTATCCACTCCACTGTTATGCTAGCACCACTAAGTCATCATTCATGCACCCTCTATTCCTGTACGTAGGCTACCTTTCTTTTCCTCCTCCCAGTTCTTACGCTATATCCACTCTTGTAATATCCCATCTGTCCTCTCTTCCCTAACCTACCTACCTACCCCTTATTCTGCTCTCTCTCATTTACACCCATGTCTTGCCTGCCACACTTACACCTCCCCTGCGAGGAGTCAATTCCACCAACCTTTAAAAAAAATCCCTCATTAACCCAACTTCCTCCCCTTCAATACTTCTACCAATATCTCCACCTGACTCCCCATCACCTATCTTTGTACCTCTAGAGATTTGGGGTGTATCTAATATTTGTGGAGGCTGGGAAATAAGAAACTAAATTGGGACGTTGTCAACCCGCACGCCATCACCACCAACCACACCGAACCGAAAGGGAGGCGAGGGCAACGCAACTACCCCAACCCCAGTGTCTATCTGGTAGTGGGGAGGGGTGGATGTGCTCGGCGGGCCTCCCGGACCAGATCACTAGTTAAATAGACATCTCTGGAAATTTTGCAGTAATCCGCCGTTCTCGATAGACCAGTGAAGGAGTGATAGATAACAGAAAAATCAATGGGTGAGAACTCGTGTGATGTGTGTGCTTTTGTGTGAGATGAGTGACAGAAAAAAAACAAAAGATTATATTTATGAAAACGTAAATAGTGTTGTGTTGCGTGGGTTGGTTCAAATACCTTCTTGTCAGATTGTGGAATTTTTATGCGTTGTTTTCCTGTTTTTGGGATGTTTACTAGATGTGGTGTGGGGTTCTCCAGGGTTTGGCTTGTGTGTTGTGACTCCTGTGAAGTTTGTTGTTGTTGGTTGATGTGATGCGTCTGAATAACTTGAATGGTAACTCTGTGATGTGATTTTCTTTCAAGGCTAACGTCACATCGTAATATTATGTTCTCTTCTGTACACGAGAATATGCACTTACAAAACCTGCTGCATTGCACTTTCTATAATGATAAAAATGATTAAAGTAATGACATTATTATTTTAATTATTATTATTATTGATATGTGAAGATGCGAAATACTTGATTGAATAAATTATGGCAGTCATAGTTTCCAATAAATTTGCACATAACATATCAATGTTGTTAAAGCAATTGCACAGAACATTGCACAAAATTACACAATGAAGAACAACAACAACAACATGAACCAGTATTAAAATGAGAGACTGAAGGTGAGATAAGAGTGAGACGTGTGGCAGGCGTCGCTAATGTGATTCCTGATGTGGCCTGCGTAATTGAGGACAACAAAATGGAGGCGTAAGACACACATCTGACGCCCTCAGACTCCACTGATGCACATGCGGCGGCCGTTGGTGTTGTCTTGTGTGTGTGTGTGTGTGTGTGTGTGTTCCCTGGTACTTGACATATATCTCTAGGGAACCATTCAATTTCCGTATCCTAAATGACGAGCCTGATGAGAGTGTGTGCTTGTACTTGTGATGCCGAGTGAACTAAACTGAACCATTAAGATGATGGTATACTTTTGATAGACTGGAGTGCATTGATTCCTTCAAAGTATGCCTGGAAACAGACCCACATGAAGAAAATAGAGGTATCCCGTTGCCTGGAATAGTTTGGAGGAATCATTTGCTCCAGATTTAGCACCCAAAACAATGTGCTATATTCCCACATTAAGTCGACGTCTTTGATTTTGCAAACATTTATTTTTGGTGTTATTAAAATTCAAGTCTGGTGCTTCGAGAACAGATTCCCAGAGGAAGTTTTTTTTATATGATATTGGATGGATATTACTAAGTCTCATGTAGGCTATACTCACGAGGCTCTCATGTGTATTACCGTACCGTATATCATAATGTGCATATTGATACAGTATTTACATTACCAGGCTAAGGAAAGTTATATATAGTCAGGGAGATGGAAAAGATATATTGATTGATTGATTCACCCTACTTGATACACAACATATCCTCCTTTCACGTCCTGGGGAAGTACTTTGATTTCTGGCCTAATTTACAGGAATCGTCACCCCTTCTTTACATTTACTTATGCCTCTCGTTCATAGTATCGTAATGTGGTATTTAGTTAGGTTCAATATTATGTGCATGTGTTTTATACGCCTGAAGCCTGAGATGGTCGGGATTAACCGTGTATGGGAGGATTAATATACTTGGATCACAAAGGCCTCTATATGTAACTCACCTGAACACTAAAAGGTTGACCTTCTCGAACAAGATAACACACAGGTCCCTCATAAAACTAACCAGGGTCAAACTATTTATGTTCTAATGACCTTGATATTACCTTACCTCCAACCCTCCCTTTACTTTCTTGACATATAGGATAGCCTACTTAGTTACTTGATACTAATTTTCTCTGGCAGATTGATTCGATTGTCTTTCAATTCTTTAACTTTTCCATTCTTAATTTCTACTTCCTTCGTGGATACTGACCCTCCTCTCTATCTTCTCTCTCGTGCTGCAGGGTCTTCCAGGCCTGAAGATGTTTTTCCTCCTTTTTAGTTTTGGTGCTTTAGCAATTCTTTTATTTTTTCATGATATAATTGTAGGCCTATATAATTATGAAGTGTGCATGACAACTTATACTTGATGATTGAGCACCATAGAGTTTTTTCTTCATAAAGGGTGATAAAATGTGTGTCAAAATAGACGAGACATTGTTGAGACTAGAGTAAATTTGAGTAAGTGTAATGCCAGAGTCCATGTTGATGTAGCTTTATGGCCACCCTTTCAACTTTAACAGTTCTCAGTGAAATGTATCATATCCCTGGAGCATTGTCTTGTCTAATGGTGACAACCGTCATAATCCAAAGTTGATTTACTGGAAAGATAATTCAGGTTTACCTCACGATTCCAGACCAACGGGGCTTAGATGCAAAGTTTAAATCGCGACTACAAATATATAAACTGCCTTATGTAGGATATGGTGCATTTAAATGTACAGTATGTATTTAATGTTAAACATTGAACGTATTATCAGTTACGTAACATAGGAATAACCTCTGAGCATATCTTACTGTACTGGATATACAAGTCAAACTGTGTCTGGGATATTTCCTTGAGCATGAAAAATACGTTGCCACCATTCTCATAGATACTGTTTACGGCAGCTAGTCTATACACTACCAAGTTATAACTAGTTTAATTACGTTATCATCACCACAATTCTATCTGTTACCATTACTGTACCTACCATCACCATTATAGGATTGTGATTTGTTTCACCATCATCACAACTCATTACCATCCTTGTTTCATCTGACCTATTTGATTATCACCAACAACACTAACTCCCACCCACACCTACCATCACCATCAATAACTCTAAAATCACAGAAGAAGGAGCCATTTCCTCATCCCCTTAGAAGTAACGAGGTGATTGGATGGGTGTGATTGCAGGCAGTTACTGCGGTCAATCACTTCTGAAGGAGGGTTGTTTTTTTACGTTTGGTGTTGGTTAATTTGATTGTTGGGTTCATATGTTGTTTGTTTTTTATTCAGGTTCATTGATATTGTTATTCATTGATATAACGACGTAATTGATTACTGTCTATATAACAGGAACTATACTAATTTCTTGTGTAAATTATCTTAGAAGTGCTGTTGAATAAATGAGGTATATTATTTATAATTGTCGGAAAATTTAATTGTAGAATGAATGTTTGAAGAATGTTTCCCCTGTGACCTGCTGGTGGACAGATGATGTAAGGAGGGAAGGAGGCAGGCCAAGTGGTGGTGGGAGGGGGGGGGAGATAGGCTAGGTGGTGGAGCAAGTATGGCAAGGAGTTGCTGCTGTGTTGGTAACGGTAGTGTCCAGTGCCTTGCTACCGCTATAACCTACCCAGTGCCCGATGAAGGAAGCGTATTTTGTCTAGTCGTTACCACGGTCGCTACTGTCTTAACATCACCCGTTTTATTCACTCACATCTGACTTCCTAATTCGTCTCTGTTCAAGTTAACTTCGCATTTTGTATCGTTGACTTCACATGATTAGTTTAGTTCACTGACAAAAGATTTAATGTATTTAATTTACATTATTGGAGATGAAATTAAAAGGTTTAGGCCTCTCTCTACAATTTGGCAATTACATTTTTTTTTTTTTTTAGTTAATGCGTCCCTCTCATAACTACTCATTCCTTCGATTTCTTAGAGAAACATGGGAAAGCTGTAATCCACACCAGCTCTTGTACAATCCACACCTTTACAGTTCGAGTTTGCAGATGAAAGCCTTTTGGTAATAAAATTTGAATAATTGGAGTTTCAATAACATAGAATATCGTCCAAGTGAAGTTGTAGTTACAGCTGTAGTGGTCATGTTGTGGTTTTGAAGTGGATTACAGGTGAGTCTCTCCCTCACACCTGCCCAGACATAGCTGTAATTCACCTGTTGTGCCCACGGCTCTTCAACCTACACCTGCCTCACCCTCATTACTCACCTGACTCACACCTTGTTCAATTGTACATCTCTCCTCATAACCTACCTCCCAGCTACTACACATTACATCTACCACACACATCATACCGGATTCACCTTGTAACTCTTATTATATCCTACCTGGTTCAAGTAGACACACTATATATACCTCATTACATTACCTCTACCTCAATCTACATCCATACCAGTGGGACAACATTCACTCATACCACAACGAGGTATACCGGTATTATATATATTTTTTCCATTCACACCACAACTCACAAACCCAGTATTGAGGGTCATTCATCTCGTTACCATATACCACACCCAGACATACATCACATCATGCATACTTGTTCATACCTATATATTATACAGTGCAGGAGAGTTTTGTAGTTCATTAGTAGGTTCTTTCCACTATAAGGGATGTTGCAGAAGGGAAATCTTATCTATCCTACCACACCTAGAAATACTATACACTTTCCTTTACAAAACCAAACCTGTTCAGAGCCATACTACAACTGTCCCCTATCCAAGCCAGCCACACCTGCAGCTCCCCCTCATACACTACCACACCTCCTTCCCCCCCCCACTCCCACACCTGTAGCAGCTCCCCCCTCCCCCCCCCCCCACACACACTGCCACACCTCCTCCCCCCACTCCCACACCTGTAGCAGCTCCCCCCTCCCCCCACACACACACACACTGCCACACCTCCTCCCCCCACTCCCACACCTGTAGCAGCTCCCCCCTCCCCCCACACACTTACACACTGCCACACCTCCCCCTCCCTCCCTCCCCCACCACTGCACTATAATTTCCAAACCTGCTTTAATGTTAGCCTTGATGCACCGGGCTCCTCCACCACAGGCCTTATTGTCCCTAAAGAGAGCCCCATTTATATAATAATGTTGATGAATGCTGATAAGGGAGATAATCCACGGTTGCCAGATAAGAGTGATGGTGAAATGTTGCCAGATCTTGTCCTTCCTTACAAGTTTACAAACACATATTCTACCTCAAGTTAAGATTCTAGTAACCTAGATCTATTTACCTGAAGAAAAAATAATGTATATATATGTGTAATAATTTGCATATGTTGACAAAAATGACTTCTAATTTGATGGATTTGTTGGTAAATAACTATAAAGAAAATGATGTTAATGTATGTATGTATTCGTTCAATAACTCTTAATTCCCCGTTAGATTATTATTGAGTTACCACAAACCACAAGCCGCAGTGTTCAGTGTTTTAAATCTTCTTTTCGAGACTGTACAAGGATACCTGATGAGAAACGAAGGTGTAGAGTTGATGGAAATTTATGATGTATGATAAGGTTGCCTGTAGTGAGAGTATTTACACATTAAGGCACCCTGTGATGTAGTCAGAATTGGAGGTAAATGAGTCCTTCAAATATTGCCACGAAACACACGCACACACCTATATGGAAGGAGTTTGTTTCGTGGCATAGTCAGGAGGAATCAGAATCCTCCAATTCTCATACAGTATCACAGGGTCCTTAACTGAATTCCTGAAAACATAAAAAAAAAAAATTGCATGTATACTCACTTGTATACATGTATGCATCTTCAACTTCTACAGTGAAGGTTATCTTGTATGAGAATGAAAATGTGTTAAGTTTGTATATTGTAAGGGTAACTTTTATAGCACTTCATACCGGTTATACACTGTTGTTTTTCCATGTGTAGCAACCACCCAGAATAAATGCTTAATATTTTCATTGAAGGGAGTTTATATATATATATGTGTGTCTCATAAAAATAAATGTTATAGTGTTCCCAGTTGGTGTGAGATAGGAAGGATAGTACACTTGAGAGTTAACTGTCACATCTCTAGTAATTTAACCATGATATATCCCTTATCAATTCCGCCTTCATATCACTATCGTTCCTCCACCCGGCTTCCCGAAATGTATTCATGCAAATTGGTGCTGGCTGACGGGCCAAGAGGGGCGGGGCAGGGCTGGGTAGTGCATGGTAGGTAGGTAGGACATGGTGGGTAGGTAGGACATGGTGGGTAGGTAGGTAGGTAGGTAGGGAAGCTATAATACGCCTCAAGTTTTCTCATGATTATTCAACTTTTTCCTCTGAAGATTTAAGTGCAATCTTTAAAACCTATTGGTGCATGAATTTGGGTTTTATTTCTTTTTTGTTTTGTTTTGTTTTGGATGACGTGGTGGTGACCTCAAAACCTCACAAAAAACAGCAGGTCCTCGTTGTATAGTCGTATTTCCCAAACCTTTTTATCCGTGGGCCTAAAGGCGATATATTATTGTCTTGGTGATCCACAGGACTTTTGCCTTTACAGTAACTTCAGTGTCTTGTTTTTCTGATATCCTCAATTTAGTAATTTTGATAAAAACTACTTCGAATAATTAATTAAGATACAAATAAATGTTCGTCATAATTTAATAGGTTTATATGAACAACATTTAAGCTACATTATAATCGGTGAAAATGAAAGGCACACAATCCTTATAACAGGAAGTTGTCCCTCAACTCTTAGGCATTTCCTGAGACCCTCATCTTTTATCTTGGTGACGTCTAGGCTTTATAGTTATGGTAATCTCTGACCTCATAGTATACCATAACAAACTGAGTGTCAAAACAGAATAGATTTGGTACAAATTTTATCAGCGTCGTCTTGAATTTCCTCGTCTCTCATATCCCAGTCGTCACTTTTTTTATGCCTTTTTCAATATTTACATTCCAGTTTTTCACTCCCTTTTTTCTATCTCACTTATACACTTTTTCTCTCTCCACTCTATCTCACTTTTACTTTTTTTTATCCCTTTTTCCACTTTCCTTATCTCCTTCCTTCTTCTATACAGTATCTTTCTTTTTTCGTACACCCTGACTTCCTTTTTTTCATTTTCAGACTCTTCTTCTATTCGATATTTCCCAGTTCTCTTTCTCTTCTATCCTTCCCTCTGCCTTAACAGTTCTTTCCTTCCTCCTCTCGTCTCCCCAACTTCCATCTTCCATCTTTCCTTGCTGTTATTCTTCCTCCTTCCTTCTTCTATTATCACCTACTCCCTTCCCTTTGCCTTTCCAATTATTTCCCTCCTTCCTTCTTCTCTCCTCACCTGTTTCCTTCCCTCTGTCAATCCAATCTTTCCTTCTTTTCTTTCCTCACCTGCATTCTATATATACCTTTTGCCATCCCCATGTTCACTCCCTCCTCTACCCGACTCTCCATTTATATTCCCCCTGACCAGTGTAATTGCCGCCTGTTGTCCCAGTGTAGGCAAGTAGCTGCTGCTGCTGCTGCTGTGGGCCATCTCAAGCGGGGATTCCGGAATGTCGATTTCATATATACGGTGTTCTATCTACTCCACTACCCGCTCGGGGCTTCGTAGGACTGTTTGGTTGCATGGGGTTCAGACACGAGCTGGATAACGGCACATGTAGCGAACACTCACTCACTTACTTACTCCTCCTCCCTTCCCCTCAAAAGGAAATTAGAAAAAGAACTGTTGTGATGAGTAATAGATTGGTCAAGATATTATTAGTGAGTTGGGCCAAGTTTCTGTGTTGGATGGAGTGGTGATGGTGGTGGTGGTGATGGCTGCTGGTGGTTGCTGGTGGTGGTGGTGGTTGCTGGTGGTGGTGATGATGGTTGCTGGTGCTGGTGGGTGGTGGTGGTGGTTAGACTATTAATCTGACCAAGGCAATCTAGTGTTTTGGGTTAAACAGTACGAATTGCGTAACGTAGACCTCGGTGATGTGTTTGTGTTCTTTGGAGAGAGAGAGAGAAAGAGATAACTAACTAATTAAATGATCTTCAGGTTTGATATCATTAACGAAAGTACAACCAATATTTATAATGTATGTTTTGAGCATGAAGTTTACAAAGTTAGTAGGCTATGTATGAGCGGCAGACAATGACCGAACGAGGTGGTTAGGTAAGTGTGATGGTGTTGAACGTGTAAGTGTAGGGAAGAAACCCCCCCCACCCCCCCCCATCCCCAGGCTCCTTGGGTGGGTCTCGCTTCTTCTTTCTTGGCCTACGGGGAACTTTGCTCCATCCCCAACTATTTTTTTTTTTATGGACGAGGAAGGGCACGAGACTACCAGAGGTGGATAGATGCCTCAGGTTCCTCCTCTCTTCTCTCTCTCTCATCTCTCTCTCTCTCTGTCTCTCTCTCTCTCTCTCTCTGTCTCTCTCTCTCTCTCTCTCTCTCTCTCTCCTCTCTCTCTCTCTCTCTCTCTCTCTCTCTCTCTCTCTCTTCTCTCTCTCTCTCTCTCTCTCTCTCTCTCTTTCCCTAGTTGTTTGTGTTTTAGCTTGAGGAGAACACGAGGTTACCAGAAGGCGACTGAAGGGGGTACAGATAATGTCCAGGAATTATAGACGACTAGTCCTACTTACTACAAACTGTGCTAACGGGCAAGATAATGTCGATCAATTATATATGACTTATTTGACTGTAAAATGTGATAACGGGGAAGATAATGTCGATCAATTAGAGATGACAAATGACTACAGACGTTGCCAAAGGGTAAGGATCAATTAGATATGACTAATTTGACTACAGACTGTGCTAACGGGTTAAGATATATTCGACAAATTAAGAGATTATTAAGTACTTGATGACTGATTACTAGAGATGATTAAGTTCTCCAATAAGTACATACCAACATACGTCAGTGATAAAACAGTATAGTGGTTGAGTAGTTATTTTGTCAGATTGATTGATTTTTACATTAAACGAAAGACAGTGAAACTCAAACTACAGCTATAAACCCAAGTCGAAATATTCCTTAATTACCAGATCGTTAGTTATCACCAGATTTCTAGACGCGACTTTTAGTGTTTCATTTTACGTATATATTGATTCAGTATATAGGCTAATTCACTAATAATTGTCCTTGCATCCCATTAAACCCTTTATTATTGTTTACCCTATAGTGACCTTTAGCTTATGTGGAGTAAATGTATATATAGTACCCACAACGAAACGAGGTTGTAGAAGACGTATAGTAGCTTAAATACAACATCCATCTTCTCACTCACTCACTCAAGATTACCAACAACACTATATTATCAACCCTTTAGAATATCGTATGTGTTTAGGTATGGGAAATGCAACATCCTTCTCCTTACTTAAGATAACCAACACTGAACTATCATCCCCTTAGAATATCGTGTGTATTTAGAGAGTATTATATTAAGACATGTATAAAACCCGTGAGTAGCCCAGTCAGACTAAAGTAGACCTAAGACACCCAGAAATTCCAGAGCTGAGGTTCATGAGGCTGACGTTGCTAGGATAAATTCCAATGATAACAATAGTAGTAGGTAGCCTAGTATCAGAAGCGGTCCCCCTCATGTATCCTATCTATCATACCTGTTATTAACTCGGAGAACTGATTGGATTGAATGCCACACCTAATGAGTCCGGAACACTATAAAGGATACTGTTAATGATAGATCAATAATGGGTATCAAGAAGTGAGTAATGTATATATATATATATATGTTTTTGTTTTTGTCGGCATCATCACTCAATTTTTTTTTTTTTTTTTTTTTTTTTTTTTTTTTTTTTTTTTTTTTTTTTTTTTTTTTTGCTACTTCACTCAACCATCTTTTTTTTTTTTTCTGGTACAATATATAGCAATAATTGGGGTTAGTTCAGACGTAATTATAAAGGATGGTAGTTGTTATTATTGGCTAATTATATTACACGGCATTTAATGTTATCTTACTTTATTTTACTTTAATTGTTAAGGAATTTTATGCATTATTATTTTGTTTATTGTTTTATTTATTTTATTTATTTACGGTACTTTCATATATTTTTTATTTATTTGTTCATGTTGTTTAATTTTATTTCTTATTTGACATAGTAGGAATCGAGAACGTATAGGTACTAATTAGCAGACGACTAAAAAAAAAAAAAAAAAAAAAAAAAAAATTAGGCCTATCAGTGAATTTAGGCCTGTTTGTTAGTAGGCTGCTGGTTCTTACATGATCACTTTCACCCACGACTGTACATCATTTTTTATCGTTGTTTAGGCGTATAGTGAGGGGTGGTAGTAGGTCTAGATAATGATGTCTCCATGTTTCGGATACTTGAGACGAGACAGTTTATAGGAGACGGAATGGTTGTAATGTTTGGGTTATGGGTGTTGTCTGTTATAGGAGGGTTGATAGCTTTACATATATTAATCATCATCGTTATGTCTCTCCTCTCTCTTTTTTTTTTTCTCTCTCACGCACACACACACACACACACACACACTATTACGTGGAGTTTTTGTTTTTTCTCTCTCTCACACACACACACATACTATTACGTGGAGGGTTTCTCTCTCTCTCTCTCTCTCTCTCTCTCTCTCTCTCTCTCTCTCTCTCTCTCTCTCTCTCTCTCAACCCCTAATGGCAGCTCGCCTTCACACTTCTGTGAAGGTGAATTGTCTACCAGGTTGTGGCAATGCTGACCTCCGAAAGGAAGCTGAGAGGATCCAAACGTCCAGATCTGCTGTCATTGCACTCATGGTGAGTGGTAATGACATCTACCTGAGAAATGGTAGAGTAGGCATGACTGAAGGAGTCCTCTCGGATGTGCTCGGTGCAGTAGACGACTGTGGGTTAAAAACCCGCAGAAGGGTAGTTGTTGGCGTGCTCCCAAGGAGAGGCCCTTCAGGGACTGCTCTGTCAAAGAACATTGCAGTAAATCAGCGCCTGGCTGATTTGTGTACTGCTGAGGGGGTGTTCTTTGTAGACCCCTACACCTCATTCTTTGGTAGAGACGATCTCTACCAGAGGGATGGCACGCATCTCTCACCAAAGGGGAAGGAAGTCCTTTCCAAATTAATGGAAGACACCGTCCGACGATGTCTCAGGAGCACTCGACCGAGCGTGGAGGAGAGCCCTCGTCGCTATGCTAGAGTGACCCCAGAGAAGACATTCGCCGAGATCCTGAAGAAGGATATCCCCAGCACTACCAAGACAGTGACCAAACCGGGAAACGGAGGAGAATAGGGAGCCCTGCAGTTGGGGGTTCCCTAAAGGTTCTATTGTTCAACGCCAGGTCCATCCGAAACAAGTTTTTGGAACTGCGGGCCCTCGTTGCGACAGAGGAACCTGAGATGGTGGCCATAACGGAGTCATGGTTGAGAACCTCAGACAGAGATCTTGTTGGGGAATTCATGATTCCAGGCTACCAACTCTTCCACAAAAATAGAGAAAACAGAGGGGGTGGTGGTGTGCTGTTGTACGTAAAGAACTCCATCAAATCGATGACCTGCAACATCACATCGAACCACGAGCTCCTTGGAGTTGACCTAGAAATAGGCACTGCAAAATACAGAACCCTGCTGCTTTATAGACCCCCTGGACAACTCAGTGAGATCGACAGGGACCTATACCAGTTGCTGGGTGAACTAGTGGATGGCAGGGTGTGCATCCTTATGGGGGACTTCAACACACATGTTGACTGGGAAACCAGAGAGCCCTCTGCTGAGAACACACCACTCTTGGAGTTTGTAAATGATGAATTCCTCACTCAGTGGGTAAGGGAGCCAACAAGAGGTGATAACATACTCGACTTGGTCCTCACCTCTGAGGATGACATCATTCAAGACCTCTCTGTAAATGAAGAAATAGGTGGAAGCGACCACAAGCTTATAAGATTTTTAGCTAAAGTCCCTAATATGGAGATCGTGACCCCGGTGCATAGAAAATTAGACATGGGGAGAGCGAACTTTGCAGGTCTTCGTGAAGGCGTTGCTGAAATGGAACTAGAGGAGGGAGAGAGTGCTGATGATCTGTGGAGGTCATTCTTGTCTTCCTTCATGGAGCTTCAGTCGTGCTTTATTCCTCTGAAGGGAACAGGTCAGAAGTTCATTCAACCGAAGTGGTTTAATCGGGAAATCCGTAACCTACTAAGGGAGAGGAGAACAGCATACCGTCGAGCGAAGACATCTGGGGACTTTGACGGTCATAGACGATTAAATCGAAAAGTGAAGTCCAAAATAAGGGTGGCTAAGCGTGCTGAGGAGGTCCGTGTGGCTAGACTCTGCAAAGAGAACCCCAAGGAGTTTTTCAGTTATGTGAATGGCCGTAAACCAATCCGACGCAGGATTGGTCCCTTGGTGAATGATGATGGAGCATTGATGCACTCTGATGCAGAAAATGCTAACCTCTTAAATGAGTACTTCTCTTCAGTGTTCTCTGAGGAGAGTGGTCTCATTCCCGAACCATTGGACTTCTCCAGTGAGAAGTTGGAGTCAATGGTCTTCACCCGAGAAGAAATTGAGAGAAGAATAATCGAATTAAAGGCAAACAAGTCCCCCGGTCCGGATAGGTTCTTACCTAGAGTGTTGAAAGAAGTGCATGGTGAAGTATCACAACACCTGTGCATGGTCTTCAACAGGGTATTTCAGACTGGATGCATTCCTAGAGACTGGCGTGAGGCAGAGGTGACTCCTATCTTCAAGAAAGGAGATGCTAGCCAACCGTCAAACTACAGACCCATCAGTTTAACCTCGATAGTCTGTAAACTCATGGAGAGCATCATGGTGGACAAAATAACGGCACACTTAGAATCAAATTTGCTACTGAGGGGTTCCCAGCATGGGTTCCGGCAGCACCGGTCATGCCTCACATATCTGGTGGAATTCTTCCATTTTGTTTTCAGTGAGCATGATCAGGATAAAGCAGTCGATGTTGTCTACTTAGACTTTCAGAAAGCCTTTGATAAGGTACCCCACCGCCGCCTCCTTCGGAAAGTGCGTGCACTGGGCATAGACGGAAATGTGGCAAATTGGATAGAGAACTGGCTAAGTGACAGACGGCAGCGGGTAGTAGTGAATGGACAGGCTTCAGAGTGGGTTCCCGTTACTAGCGGTGTTCCCCAAGGTTCTGTTCTGGGACCACTACTGTTTATCATTTATGTTAATGATATGGATGGTGACATGGTTGCCAAGATTTCCAAATTCGCCGATGATACTAAGCTTGGTATGAATGTCGCGAAAGAAGGAAATACTACCCGCTTACAAGAAGATCTTAGGAAGATCGGGGAGTGGTCTGACACGTGGCAAATGCCATTTAACGTGAACAAATGCAAAGTTATGCATATAGGCCACAGAAACCCCCGAACAGAGTATACCCTTAAGGGCAATGCTCTCGTAAGCACTGATACTGAGAAAGACTTGGGTGTAACTATCACTAGCGACCTCAAGTTCTCAAAGCAGTGTATTGAGGCAGAGAAGAAAGCCCAAAGGATGCTAGGGTACATAAAGCGACAGTTTGGATACCGGAACAAGGAGATAGTACTTTGTCTGTACAATTCCCTTGTCCGACCGCACCTGGAGTATGCAGTCCAGTTTTGGAGTCCTTCTTACCGAAAGGATATTACGAGATTGGAACGAGTGCAAGCCAGGGCAACCAAACTTATACCCTCTCTTAGACACAAGAGCTATGAAGATCGGTTGGTAGAACTCAACCTGTTCTCTTTGGAAACCCGGAGACTGCGTGGTCAGCTTATCGAAGTGTTTAAAATACTACGAGGCTTTGACAATGTAGACTACAGGGACATTTTCCAACTCAGTGAGGGCACAACCAGGAATCATGGCTACAAACTTGAACTGAAGCGATACAACCGTGATCGGTGTGGTAAATTCTTTACGTACAGCATCTGCGGTACTTGGAACGCGCTTCCTGCTGTTGTAGTCAACAGCAACTCTGTGGATCAGTTCAAGTCCAGATTAGACAAAGTCTTAAATCACCGTTTAGGTGTTTAAGCCGTTGTGTGAGTGTTCCTTGATGGTTTCACATGACACATTCGAGGACGGTCACATACTTGCACAACTAAACCCACAGGTACCCTCTTTGTATGGATCGTAAGGTCTTCTAGGGTACTTCTTTTCCTTGTAACTCCTTGTAACTCTCTCTCTCTCTCTCTCTCTCTCTCTCTCTCTCTCTCTCACACACACATACTATTACGTGAAGGGTCTCTCTCTCTCTCTCTCTCTCTCTCTCTCTCTCTCTCTCTCTCTCTCTCTCTCTCTCTCTCTCTGTATTAAGTGGAGGGCGTGGCTGATAACATACCCATCAGCTTTTAGATTGAAGTGGTTTGATAACAGAGACTAACAGGTTCAAAATAAGGTGATTTTTTTTTTCTTAATCTTTTAACAGCTGTCGATACTTAGATTCAAATGCAAAACAAAACAATCATGGACTACGTAGATTTAGACGACGTAGGATATACAAAAGGTCAAGTATATTGTATGTATTTAATCACACACACACACACACACACACACACACACACACACACACACACACACACACGCAATTCCCCCAGGGGCCGACTCCACACTGGGTACCGTTCTCTCGCTTCCACACCTGCCCCGCCCACTTAATTAAGACCCTCCCACCTGTGTATGTATGTATGTACCCCGCCCACCTGCATCCTCCCACTTACATGTTCCTCGTACCTTACTCAAGTATAGTCTGCCCCCTTATATTACTCACACATACACACACACAAAACGGCACTTTCCCTCACCCACGAAATAACACCCCTACCGAGAAAATACCCCATACACACACACACACACATACAGACTGACAGAGACACACACCCATGGCCATGCACACACTAACACACAAACATACCTTAACCACGTGTAACGTACCTATATCCCAATCACACACACACACATACACACACACACACACATACACCAACACACACACATACACCAACACACATACACACACACACCTGAGCCAAGTGTAGCCTATACCTATATCCCAATCACACACACATACACAGATACACACATACAACCACGTGTAATCTATACCTATATCCCAATCCACACCTAAGCCACGTAATATATCCTCCACCACCACTTCCAGTTCCCGGTACATACCCCAACCACGTATAGCCTACACACACCCCGCCCCTGTATAAATATAGCAACCCCCACTTAATAATTAGGCCCCTCCCACTGCTATACACGGCCCTCCCTCTCTCCTTCTCTCACTCTCTCCTTCTCCTCTCACTCTCTACTCTCTCCTCTCACTCTCCTCTCTCCTTTTCTACCCGGCCCTCACTCTCATTCTCTACTCGGCCCTACCTCTCTCCTTCATTCCTTCATTCCCCCTCTTCTATTTTCGGCCCCTCTCGCCTTCTCTCCTCTCCCTCTCCCAGTCCCAGTCCCCCTTTTTATATACCCGGCCCTCCTTCTCCCTCTCCCTGGTGATACGGTAATTCGGCCAGAGTGAAGCACAGGCCAGTTGCAGGTTCGAACCCCCTTGTTTAATGTTTGCAAATGACAGGGTAGTGGTGGACGGACATGGCAGGGCAGGGTGGGGCAGGGTAGGGTTGGGTAGTGTTGTGTTAGGTTGGGTAGTGTGGTGTTAAGTTGGGTTTGGGTTGTGTGGTGTTAAGTTGGGTTGGGTTGGGTTTGGTGGGGTTGGTGTTGGGTAGAGTTAGGTTGGGTAGTGTGGTGTTAGGTTAGGTTGGGTAGTAGTGTTGGGTAGTGTGGTGTTAGGTTGAGTACCGTTGGGTTGGGTTGGCGTTGGGTAGTGTGGTGTTAGATTGTGTTAGGTTGAGTTAGGTTGGGTAGTGTTAGGTAGGGTAGGATAGTGTTAGTTTTACGTTGGAGAGGTTAGGGAAGGGGTTAGATAAGGTCCGATAGTTGGTGTAATCTGCTTCGTGGTGGCGGTGGTGGTGGTGGTAGTTGGAGTGATAGTGGTTGTGGTGGTGGTGGTGGTCGTGATATGGTAGGGAATAGTGATAGTTATATAGTAGTGATGAATAGGTGGTGGTAGTGATAGTGATTTTGGTGGTTGTAGTGGTAGTGATGAGTGTGATGATGTAGTGGTGGTGATAGTGATTTTAGAGAGAGAGAGAGAGAGATGGAGGATTTTGTTGGTATTAATGGTAGTGATGAGTGTGGTGATGTAGTGATGATAGTGATGATAGTAGTGGTGGTGGTGGTGGATATAACTGTATGAGAGGAGATAAAAGGTTTAGATGGTCAGTGATCAATATGAATTATTTATTATTACTGAAGATATGGAATGAGTGATAATGGTAGTAGTAATGATAGTGGTGGAAACAGTGATGATGATAGTGATGATGAATATGGTGATGGTGGCTACTGAAGGAATGATGATAATGGTGATGGAAGCTGTGTTGACCAAAAAATGAAAATAAAAGGCCGTATACGTTGTGGTGAAAGGAGGGAGGGAAGGAGTAGGTAATTGGAGGAGGAGGGGGAGAAGTAGGAGAGAGAAAAAAATACTGCAAATGACTGGTAATGAGTTGGCTTATTAAGTGGAGCAGAGGAAGGTGGAAGGAGAAGGAAGAGGAGGATGCTGTGGAAGGGAGAGGGAAGGGGAGAGGAGAAAACGAAAGAAGAGAATGATGCGAAAAGAATAAGAGACAGTGGAGAGGGAAGCAAGAGGAAAATGGTGTGGAAGGTGGAGGGAAGGAGAGAGAGAGAGAGAGGGGGGGGGATACAATGAAAGAAAAGAATAAGAGACAGTGGAGAATGTGAAGGAAGGGGCAGGGAAGGAGAGGAGAATAATTTTGTGAGAATAGAAAAAGAGGCTAAGAAGAAAATGAAGAAAATGGGGAGGGAAGATAATGGAAGAGAAGGAAAATTGTGGGAAAAAAAGAGAAAACAAATGTAAAGAAAGAAGGAGAAAACAAGAAAATGGGAAGAAAAGATTATAGTGAGAAAGAAGAGAGAGGAAGAGGAAGAGAAGAAGGGATAGATAGGGAAGAAAGTGGAAGAGAAATAATATAATAAAAACAGAGGAAGAGGAGGCGAAGAACATGAAAAACAAGAAATGTAAGATAATGCAGAAAAAGGAAAATACCATAAAAATGAAGGAAGGCTGAAGTATTAAAAAGGAAAAATAAAGAAGAGAACGAAGATAAATGAGGAGAGAAGAAAATGACGTGGAGAAAAATACATAAATTGATGTATAAATAAGTATAATTAGTAAATATAAAATAGAGAAGAATGGAGAACAGGAGAAAAATAAAAGATGGATTGGGAGTAGGTGGGACAGGATTAAAAAAAAAAAATAATGTTGAGAATAAAGGAAGAGGGATGAGAAGGGAGAAGTTGAATAGCAAGTGTGAGGCAAGGAGAGGGAGGAAGGTGTAAACAAACCCGGGGTAACGAGAGAGAGAAGAGAGAGAGAGAGAGAGAGAGAGAGAGAGAGAGAATTTCGAGGAGGAGAGGTAGAGGGATGCACGGAGGGGGAGAAAAAATATGGAAAGAATAGGACTGAGTTGAGGCAGCAGTGCAACTAGAAAAGAGAGTGAGAAAGAATTGGTGGTCAGATGAGAGAGAGAGAGAGAGAGAGAGAGAGAGAGAGAGAGAATTGGTGGTTAGGTAAAGTTAGGAAAAGAAAGAGAAAATTGATGGCAAGATGGAGTTAGGGAGAAACAAGTTGAATTAATCAGTACCTTATAGAATTAGAAGGGAAAGGAATGAAAACTCTGGGTATCTCAAATGAAACTGGACATGATTTTATTTTAGATCTCTAGTACGGTAATCTTTCTTTATTTCTCAGTGAGGTATGGATGTTTTTGACGCCCCTTTGGACCCGACCTCTTTTCTATCCTTTCTTCTACTGCCTCTCCTTTCCTTTAATTTCCCTTCGTGCTTCCTATCATGGAAAGAAATAGAAAGAGAGGCTGGGAAGGGAGGGAGGGAGAGAGTGGCAGGAAAATAGAGAAGAACAGGCAGAGAGAGAGAGAGAGAGAGAGAGAGAGAGAGAGAGAGAGAGAGAGAGAGAGAGAGAGTATAGGTTAAGACAGGTATATAGTGTCCTTGGCCATCAGCAAACCTTGTGTTAATTGTCACCCTCATTCATCAGGCTGGGTCCGTCACTCCCTCCCTTTCATCCACCCGTCACTCCCTCCCTTTCATCCACCCGTCTCTCTTACCTTTCATCCTCCCGTTTCTCTTCTCTTTCATCCACCCGTCTCTCTTCCCTTTCATCCACCCGTCTCTCTTCTCTCTCGTCCACCCGTCTCTCTTCTCTTTCATCCACCCGTCTCTCTTACCTTTCATCCACCCGTCTCTCTTCTCTTTCATCCACCCGTCTCTCTTACCTTTCATCCACCCGTCTCTCTTCTCTCTTCCCTTTCACACATTCATCTCTTCTTTCCTCTCTTTCACACATTCATTTTTTTTCCTCCCTCTCTTTCATCCACCCTTCTCTCTTCCCTCTCATACATTCGTCTTTTTCCCTCCTCCCTTTCATACATTCGTCTTTTTCCCTCATATCTTACCCTCCCTTTCATTCACCCGTTTCTCTTCTCTCATTTTTTCCCTCCCTTTCATCCATTCGTCTCTTTTCCTCTCACACATTCATCTCTCACGTACATCTACCTTTCACGTATTAATTTCTCCCTCTTACCTCTCTCCTTCCCTATCATTCTTTTGTCTCTTCCTACTGTCATTCATCTTTCTATTCCTACTATTTATCTATTTCTTTTTTCCTTCTAATCCTTCCCTCCCATCCATCCATATCTTTTTTCACTTGTTTTTTATCACAATCATCCACTTGCCTTTCTTCCTATCAATTTTGTCCATTTTGTTTATCTTGTTATATTCGTATTATGGTATAGATATATTTCTCCTTAGTTTATCTACTTGGGCTCGAAATATATATATGTCTAGAATAAAAACATTAATTAATTTAACTCATGAGAACGATAAAGAATAGAGAGAGAGAGAAAGAGAGAGAGAGAGAGAGAGAGAGAGAGAGAGAGAGAGAGAGAGAGAGAGAGAGAGAAATAGAGAGACTGTGTGTTTGTGAAAAATAATGTGTGTGTGTGTGTGTGTGAGAGAGAGAGAGAGAGAGAGAGTGAGAGAGAGAGAGAAGGGAGTGAGGGAGGGGGTCTATTGTACGCATTGTGGTCCT
Organism: Petrolisthes manimaculis; assembly: GCA_034508575.1. Classification (NCBI taxonomy): domain Eukaryota; kingdom Metazoa; phylum Arthropoda; class Malacostraca; order Decapoda; family Porcellanidae; genus Petrolisthes; species Petrolisthes manimaculis. The sequence goes on from JAWZYT010006582.1 coordinate 38,418, forward strand.
GAACTATTGTTTGCATCCAACCAGACCCCCTCCCCCCCCCCCCAACACACACACACACACCAAACACCACCACTACTACACTGCCACTACCAGCCCCCCCTCCCCCCTCTCTAAAGCAAATACTACCACTACCACTACCTTTATCACAACCAGTTCACCCCACAACCACCATAAACTACCACCACTACCACCATCACCACTACTACTACCAATATCACTACTAC
>JAWZYT010006583.1:0-20000 GCA_034508575.1 Petrolisthes manimaculis
GAGAGAGAGAGAGAGAGAGAGAGAGAGAGAGAGAGAGAGAGAGAGAGAGAGAGAGAGAGATTAAAGTGATAGTGTAGTTGGTAAAGAAAGCAGGAGGGGAAAGGAGAAGGAGGAGGAGGAGGAGGAAGTAGAGAAAGAAACAGAAAAAAGAGAGGGAACAAGAGAGAAAAACAAAAAAATCAGAAAGAGAGAAAGGTACAGAAAGAGACACTATAGGGTAAGAGAGGAGGAGAGAGGAAGTGAAGGAGAGAGGAAGTGAAGGAGAAAGAAGTAGAGGACGAGAGAAGGGGAACAGAAATTGAGGGGATGGTGAAAAAAAAAAAAAACTAACTTGGGTGTAGAGGTTGGGAGTTGTTTGTATGGAATGGGTTGGGGAAGAGAGATAGAGATAGAGATAGAGATAAAGATAAAGATAGAGATAGAGATAGAGATAGAGATAGAGATAAAGATAGATATAGAGATAAAGATAGATATGGAGATAAAGACAGATATGGAGATAAAGACAGATATGGAGATAAAGATAGATATGGAGATAAAGATAGATATAAATATAGATATAGATATAGATATAGATATAGATATAGATATAGATATAGATATAGATATAGAGATAGAGATAGAGAGAGTCAGAGAAAGGTAGAGAGAGAGTGTTGAGAGAGAAGGAGAGGTGCATGAGAGAAAATCAGAGAGGAGAAATGAGAGAAAGACAGAGAGGAAAAAAGGAGAAGTGAGAGAAAGACAGAGAGAGAGAAGGAGAGGTGAGAGAAAGACAGAGAGAGAGAGAAGGAGAGGTGAGAGAATGTGAGCGGTGAAATGAACAGGAACAGAGGGGAAGAGAAGAGCCCAGACTGACACAGCGAGGGGAACAAGTAACGATGACTGAGGGGAAATAAAACAACTGGGGGGAGTGAAAGAGAAGGATGGGAAAAGTGAAAGAAGAAAAGAAAATATACGTGCAATACTGGATGGACAGGAAATAGGGGAAGCATAGAACAATGAAAATGGAAGGACAGGGAAACGTTAGCAGGAAGGAAAAAATATACAGAATAAACTGAAAGGATAAGGAAGTAAGGGAAAAAGAGAGAGAAAAATTAATATAAAAATAACAGAGAAATAAGGGATGAAAAAACAATGCATATGGAAGACAAGGAAATGAGAGACGAAAGAGAAATGAAATGGTAAGGACAGTAAAATGGGAGATGAAAGAGAAATGAAAGAGTAAGGACAGTGAAATGGGAGATGGAAGAGAAATGAAAGAGTAAGGACAGTGAAATGGGAGATGAAAGAAAAATTCAATATGATAATGAAATGCTGCAATAGGTATGGAAAGATAATGAAGGAAATACACGTAACCAAATAACCGTGAGGAAGGAAATTTTCGCATCAAATTATAGAGAAGACAATAACAGCGTTTGTCAGACGATGTGGTATTTACGACACGAGACACTATTATATCGCAACTAAATTTTTATCCTGCATAAATTTTAGTATTCTATCTTTGGCAAGTCACATCGATTGGTGATATTGTATGAAGAGGCAAATATAATATAGTTGGTTCAGATTTTGCATACATAAAGTGTATAGTCATGCTGGCTGAGAGGCTAATTAATTTTTAAGTGAAAGGAAACTCAGCAAATGGAAAATAGAAACACACTTAAGGAAAAAACTAATGTTACAGTACCAAGCTGGAATATAGTAATGAAAAAAAAAACAATAACGACAAAAACAAGAAAATTCAGTAGTTAAAGAAATAAATAAAATATTCGTACAAGCCAATACCAACAAAAATATAATGAAAAAAAACACGAGAAAAACAAGACAAAAATCAAGAGATGAGAGAGAGAAAAAAAAAGTTCACCTCCACCACCACCAGACACACTTGCCTCCACCACCACCATAGCCACCACCACCACCATAGCCTCGTCCACCACTATAACCTCCACCACCACCACCAGCCACTTTCCTCCTACATCTCCATCTCCTCCAACACCCGTACCTCCTCCTCCAGCACCACCACCACCACCACCACCATAACCTTCACCACCACCACCACCACCACCACCACTTGCCTCCACTTGCCTGTGTGTGTGTCACTTGTGCCGAGTGGCGGAATACCAGGCAGGGGAAAAAAGGGTCCGATATTCTCCCACTTTACCCTCAGATATTCCTCCACTTTACCCTCAGCCTCGGGTTATTACCAGGCTCTGATGGCTCCTCCTCAGGGGGCGGCGTACACACGTAAAAACCAATGACCATAACTTATCCTTCGGCTGTGTGTGTGTGTGTGTGTGTGTGTGAGATTTTTTTTTTTTTTTTTTTTACTTTATATTAAGAGTTGAAATGGGGGTCATACCGCCCCTTCCTCCCCCCCCACTTACTTCCTTCCTTCCTTCCTTACACACACACACACACACACGAGGCAAGACATGACTGGGTTGCAAATGTCCTAAATTATGTGAAGGAAGTATAGGAGTCTATAACCGTAACATTTTTTTTTTTTTTTTTTTTTCACAATATGAGTTCAATGGAAATATAATACTGAAAAAAAAAAAAAAAAAAAAAAAAAAAAAAAGCACGAGTCGCTAGCATATTATTTGTCAAGAGAAAGTTTGCTTGTTATTTATTTTTAGATTCAAATGAGCTTAGTGAATTAAGGCACGAGACCATTCAAACAGAGGCGAGACAAATCATAATATTACATGAATCTTATATTTTAATTCATAAGAAACGTAACTGTCTTGGCAAAAGCATTTCCCTAAAAACACACGAGGTTGAATATAATCTGTAAACAAAACTTGAAATCAGAATATGAGAGGAAATGTAGGAGTGTTTTTCATACTAAGCTTCGTTAGTTTAATGGGAGCACAACACACACATATATATACATACATACACACGTCTACACACACATATATATACATACATACACACGTCTACACACACACAAGATACACACACATATACACACACACGAATCACAAGGATAAAAATAATGTAAAAAAAATTGAAAAGAGTGAAGGGAAGGTGTACCATTATAAGTTGCTCTTCCGTAATAATTTCCATGGAATCATGAGACTCGCATCACAATGAAGGTATATAACAACACAATGAAGCTATACAACAAATCGTTTTTGGTAGATTGGAGTGCCTTGATTCCTCCAAAGTATGCCAGGAGACATGACCTTTGCTTTGCTTTAAATAGTTTGGAGGATTCAGTTGCTCCAGATTTACCAACACAAAACTTCGCCCTTAAGCCTTGGTTGTCATTTGCCTCGTGTCATGGTTGGGAGGAATTGACAACTTCCTATTCACCTACACCTTGAATGGTCACAACCTCTTGATATTCTAAAACAAATTGCTCACCTTGCAATAGTCCAAGAATGTTATCCAAGAATCGGGTAATTTCTTATTGGTTAACTGGAATTACCTCGAACCCTTTAGAAGCCAATGGTACTAAATACGTTTAAGATCAATCCTTGTGGGTCATGAGGGAAACACAACATCATCATCAACCTCCAACATCCAATATTTAAGAGTTGCACGTGAGCTACCGACCCTCTCTCCTCCCCTCCCCTCCCCTTCACTCCAAGTACACACGAGGAACAGCATAATCGGATTACAAACGCCCAAAATCAGGGAAGAAGGAGAGATGGAGCAAGAGAAAGGCGATGTGTAAGAGGCGAACGTGAAAGTGACGGGGTAAGTTTGTCTTTGAGGGCCCTCCTAAAATTTGGTGGTTGTGGTTGTGGTGGTTGTGGTGGCGAGACGGGAGTGCCTTGGCTGCCACCGACGGCTCCACTCCACTCTCACTTTTACTCCACTCCACTCTCACTTTTACTCTTACTTTGGCTTTTACCTCTTCTCACACTCTGGTTTGGGTCCCTTTTAGCCAAGTGTATAAACAACCTATAGCCTATACCTGGACAAATTTTATGGTATTTGCGATAAACGGCCAGCAAAGGTTTGACCAGGTCCCTTAAACCATCATCGACTATATTTCCGAAAAAAAGAAAAGACTTTATAAGGCAGGACCCGCTATCGTTTCTTTAAGTGAACTCATAAGCAAAAAGATAAATCGATAGTGTTTTCCTAATTATCACCAAGAGAAATTTCGTCATTAATAGGCAGCAATCATCCAAAATATACAATGACATACAGAAGACTCCGTATATTTATCCCATTTTCCGACATAGTTTGGAGGAATGTATATAATTATAGTCTCTAACATTATCTAGCTTCCTTTAACAGACAGACGGAAAACTCCTCACGAAACATTATCTAGCTTCTTTTTAGGGGGAAGTTTTGTGTTGGTAATTCTGGAGCGACTGAATCCTCCAAACTATTCCCAGCAACAGAACACCATTATTTTTGCTCTTCTGGTCCTGTTTCCTAGCATACTTTGGAGGAATCAAGGCACTCCAATGTACAAAAAAAGAACTACCACCTTAACAAACGGACGGAAATCTCCTCACGAAACCAAGGCCTGGCATACCACGTTAGACTGGAGGTATAATCAGGTTACCAGACAGCTGCATGAGTTGATACACTTGGGGGATGCCACACAACAACAACAACAACAACAACAACAACAACAACAATAACAACAACAATTGTATTTAGATATCACGTAACCTAACCCCAGCCAGATTCCTATATAATACACTCATTTTTTTACCGATTCCGATTCTGCGCGGCCAGCTCTTCCCCACTCTACAACTGCGCACCTACTACCGATTTATATATCTATATAGAACTTGAGCACCCCAAACCCAGCAAAATCCTATGTGATACAATCTTTTATTTTTTCAGATTCTCAAATACACTCGGAAACTGCGCACACACTATATCAGTTTTCATAATTTGCGCAGCTGTGCTTTGATTTTTTTCCGGAGCAGCGTAATCGGTATAGCTTCTCTTTACCGGAATGTATGTACGTACGACTGGGCGTAACTAGGTAAAGGTACTCGCTAACTCAATACGGACCCAAAAGGAAAAAAAAAAATGGAAGGAAAGGTAGCGTCGTGGTGAATATGAGGATTTATCCGATATTATTTTCGCTTATGATATCTGCTGAATATAAAAAAAAATCTCTTCACCCCAATCAAACCACGCACATTTTTTTTTTCACATCAAATCTAATACTACAAAACTTAATACAAACACAAACTCTTAACCATATGTAATACAACCCTTTCACATAGTCACTATTATCACCAACATTATACCGCTACACACATACGCACGCACACACACACACACGCACACACCCTTCCATATGAACACCTACAAACGCACCCTCACCCCTTAGCCTGTATACTGATGAACACACACACACACACCACCGGGAGAGTTAGCTTTAGTAGGATGTGTAAAGTTTCAAAAGCGTGTTGGTGTGTTCGTCAAACAGGGATAAACAAACATTCGCTCTCCCTCGGTGATCTAGACACTGGAAGCCCCACACGAGGCTGTTTGTTTGTTTGTTTGTTTGTTCTCTCAGTGTATGGCAGAGAGAAGGAAGGGGAAAGCAATGGCACCAGACAGCTTCAACAACAACAATTTTTTTTTTTTTTTTTTAACATTCTTGAAAGTTATCATGAGGAAACTGTGCCTGCATGTGTTGTGTAGGAAATATAATACACGAGTAATGCCTAGTAGGATATGTTCTGCTTCCCCTCCTCTACTCCTACTCCTACTCCCTAGCTGTTCCTCCACGCCCGCCCTTCAGTATATCAAAATAAAAAGTGTAGCCGTGTCCTCAAATATTATTCTTTCATAATACATTTCCACTGGTAACATTATACAGTAAGTGAAAATAATGTGATTCTTTTGTGTATGCACGAGTAAAATGTACTACAGTTTTATCCACTGTCACAAACTTAAATGCTTTTTTTATTTTTTGAGTTCAGGGACGGATGGTTGGAGCAGAAGTTTTGTTGGCAGCTGTGCAATTTCCGAGAGTATATAAAACAGACAAAATGGAACTTTTAGAGACGCAGTTTGTACAATCATATATTTTTGTCTTGCTAGGACCAGAAATTTAAACTTCTATATAAAGGTGAAGTTGGTATTTCAATAAAAATCCTGGAAAATGCATAGGTAAGTGAAAACATAAGTCCTTTTAACTCTGCATGTCGAAACAGTTGACCAAATGTGCCATACGTTCAATCTTCTTGTTATTTTTTTTTTATTACGTTTAGTGTCTTCCCTGCACCGGTCATTGCATCTCATTCACTATTGTCTCAGACTATTTAACCAGACCTTTATTACCACTAATCACTAGAACATAATATCAACACTATTAATACTACAGCTACCATACCAAAGAACATAATTACTAACCATTACTCCCCTCTCCAACCATCATTATCATCACCACCACCACCACCAAAATCACCAGAACACATTACAATCACCACCACCATCATCACCACCACCACAACCCCCACCACAAGGGAAAGCAGTAAATAAAGTACCAGTCTCGAAATTAGTTAGGAATTTTAGAGGGCCGGGGTAAATAATAGGAAGGGCTTCACCGTGACTCCACCTCCCCTCCATTTATATAACTTATGAGCCGAGGGGCATGAAGAGGTCCTCGCCATATGGACGTGTACAGCTGTGGACAATAGTTCTTTACCTTCCTGTCTGCTTGGAACCGATTTCGAGATGATGCAAAATAAATGTCAGATACCTTTAGGCTATACAAGAGTGGGTATATTCGTTTATCTTTCACTCACTAATTACCCAGACATGGCTCTCGTGGGCTGTGTGTGTGTGTGGAGAAGGGTTAATGCTTCATATGCGAATGATAAAACAAAATCGTAAAACAAACAGACGAACACTGTAATAATATCAGACTACCACATTAACCCATTGCTGGCACCGGATTTGACTTTTTTTTTGTATTTTAATGTGTAACTTCAACAAAAATGTGGTAAAGAATTGGTGTCCACAACTGTTGGTCCGTCTGCATGTGGCCGCCCGTGTTTCACCCTTCAACTACATAATTATGCATTCAACAGCTGCAATATACGAGACAAGCATTGTACTCAGTGACAAAAGTCAATTCACCTCCCCAGCTTCCACATCCATTCATAACATTTTTAATATGAAACATTCCCAGTTGCACATAATTTCTTTCCCTCGTTTTTTTATAAGTTGTGAACATAACAGTGTACATACATCAACTTTTCCCTTCTGTTGCACACGAGACTATCGCAATTATGTTTCAACGTTAATTTTCCTGTCGTTTTTGTTGTTTGTTAAATCGACGATATTTTCCCTTCCCCCTGCACAATCTCTCTTGGAATAATGACAATTAAAAAAACGAAACAATGATTATCCGAAAAATATCAAAAATTATATTTATTTTATAGTCTTGTACTACAATATTTCTCTTCCATTCCATAACTAATCCCCTGAACCTGTATGTATGTGATATAAAATTATATATTATCAATCCAATATAAAGACAGTCAATTCGAGCAGGAAAATGGTATACAAATTTAGGAGCTGGTCTTCGTCATACCAATCAATGATAACAATAATATTTCCTGACATTCGACTCCTGAGTGCAGAAACTAGAGTGTTCAAGAGAGTTAGTTATGACATTCTAGACGGGAGGAAAGACACGACATTTTCATCGGGGTCTGCAACTTTCACACTGAATTTAGAGAGCGTCCTCACACTGACAGCCGGGTAGTGTTCTTTAGGCCAAGTTTACAGGGTCAGGGCTGGGTATTGGACAGTGAGTGACATGATCCAATTACATGGGATAATTCTCCTAACCCAGTCAGGTATACAGTCAACCCCAGGAAAAGTCTTACACCTACAATATAACACGAGACTGAGAGATACAAGCCTAAATGGTAACACATTCCTAGCTGATAAGTACGGATAAATAACTTAAAAAATATATATAACTAGCAGTGAGTTATTCTCCCTACATCATGTTATTTCCTTCAATATTTCTAGGGGATATCTCCAATAAATTCAATAATATGGGTTAAAATAGGTTACAAAACGGGCACACTTGTAGGCTATGCAAATTATGGCTCACGTCTGTACAGTTAAGTGAAGGGAAAATAAACCCTAATATTGTTTCCCTTCCCAGTGTGGATGGGAATCGCATCTCTTAGTTCCCCCCAGCTGCAACAACAACAACAATATCACAATGATTATAATTTATACCGTTTTGGCATTATACGCTCACCAAATATAGAACTATTCCTTTGTCCCTCGGTGTCACAGTTGGCTATATATATATAATTCCTCTATGTGTTTGAAACGGAATTAGCCACCTTGAGTAATATTCCTTTGACGCGACGTATTACTATTTCCTTTTAACGTTAATATTTTATCTGAGTAGAATGGGATTGCAGTGTCTCCTCTCCCCGTGTATTTAATCCGGGTTTAATCCCTGCAGTCAGTCACACCCTCCCTATCTCTAGAATTATCGTTTTGAAATTATTATTCTCGCCAACTGAAGAATTATTATCCCGCCGACCTCTGGCTTTACTATCATTTTACTGTGTGTGTATAATTTTACTGAGTGTTTGAGGTAAGTATGGTAGGTAGGTTATGTCTCGTCTTACCATAAACTCGTGATACGTAATTCCTGACCAGAGACGAACGGCAGGCACCACACACGTACACACATACCCTGCATTCGAACTCAGTCTCTATATGTGTACTGAGTGGGGAAATGAACAATACCAGGCTATTCGAAGCTTTCTAATCTTCACACACTGGTCAGAAATTATGTATCACGAGTGTATATGTGTTCTGTCTCTTGATAATCCCTCCTCTCTGTGTTTACCTGACGCCTTCACTCGTCTCCGAATAAACACAGGTGAATGAGAATTTACATATATATAATCCTCATCCATCTGTGTTCATGTGTGCATAATAAGGATTTATAATCATATACAATCCTCATCCATCTGTGTTATACATTAAGGACAGACGCGAACAAAATAATTTTATGTATCTGCCCCGAACATGACGAAGATAATGAAGGAGTGAGTGAAACATTCGACGCAACATTTGACTTCAAGTGCCAAGGGAGTAATATACTTTTGGTACACTCGGATACCACAATCCCTAGCCCACCTGAGTCGAAGACCGAGATCTGAAGCAGATGGTTTCTGGACGACAGCCCACCCAAAGCCTCCATTGGTTCGAAAAAGTGTGTGTAGCCTTGTGAAGGTTTGGATAGGCTTCTCAGAATTCGAACTTGATCGCAAGTTTGAATTATTTGAAGCAGTGAACCCTTTTCCTCTTCTTGAAGCAGAAAGGTAATCTATTCTCCTATGTAATGGTTTCAAAGCAATGCCGGGTTCGAGACTATGTCATGAATGAACGATTAGGAACGAACTTTTAGCTTGCGAGTAAACTTTAATAAATACGGGACTGTATCCAATGACGATGTGTTAGTGGAACGAACAGACATAGTTTCGAGTTACACTGTGCATTACGGAAATCTGACAGACTATTCACCTTGCAGAATGTGATGAGTATAATGATGATGGTGACCTTCACAACACTATAACATCCAGTCAGGTAGAGAGGATGGAAGAAGATGGGATCCGTTTGAAGTTTTATAGAATCCTCACACACACTGTTCAGCCTCATCAAAACCCGCCGGTACCGACACTTCGCACACTGTTCTTATCTTAATTACTCTTTTCCCATCTGTGGTGAGACGTGTATGTATAGGCTTGTTGTCCAAAGTGTGTGTGTCTAATCTTTACCTCTCTGCTACATGATGCAACGTAAAACCAACACAGTTATCTGCAATGAAAATATAATATCAGTGATTATAGTTTTATGCATATATGCGGTACATACAAGAGATGGCCCTATTACGAAAAAATCTTCGACAAATAACAAAACAGCTTGCAAAATACATATTTATCCATACAGATTGCAATATATTCAACTCAAACTTTGCAATATATAAAAACATGCACATAAATCATTCAACTGATGCAACGTAATAAGCAATTTGATATCTAACAGAAAAATGCTTACTAAGTGAGGATATACTTACGATATTGTATTCTATTATATATCAGTTGAGAATACGTAACACCAAAAGAGGAAATTAGTCTCAAAGAAAATCACTAAAGAAATAAACACTAATTACGACGTTATGTTCAATACACAGCAACCACACCTTCCCTTATAGGAGACGAAAGGTTACAGAGTTTGTGGACTGGTCACTGTGGTCAGTGGTGTAAGGAGAGGACAGGTTAGTGAATGACGACGACGACGAGTATATGAAATAGTTATAACAGGAAGGTTCACACAGTTAAGGATGAAGGAAACGAAAAGGCTGCCATCTGTCGACTAAAAGAAGTAATCCCAGCATAGAAAATGGAGTTGAATGCACGAAAGAGACTCATAGATTTGAGGGTACACTACTGTAGCCACCTTGACGTATTCATCATCATTTTCCTTTAATGCATGTTTATACTTACTGTGTCATTATATTACTGTTACGTGGATCAGTTTAGATTTAAAGGCCTACAACTCGGTGACATTAGCCTACCGTACCGTTCAGTCACATGCTAAAGTTCTGTCGTCTCTCCTACTTCACTGTTGAGGGTGATTTTTTTAGATCTGAAAAGGAAAGCTAATACTAGAGAGCATTTTCCTGTCAACAACAGTTCTCATATTTGTATTTAGAATCCCAAGTCAAGCAGGAGAGGTGACAGTACTATGCCATACACATAATCACACACACACACATACGGAAGCTACATAATCACACACACATTCTCCTCCACTCCGGCTTTCACCAGTACAGTGTTGCCAACGTATACACTGGTGAAAGAGGGAGTGGCAGAGACTGTACATAAGCCCATTTAGACCGTACACCCAACGATATCAAAAACCCCAGGTTGAATGATGATATTATTTAATTTACCAACTGGGATAATGATCTTAGTGAGAGAGAGAGAGAGAGAGAGAGAGAGAGAGAGAGAGAGAGAGAGAGAGAGAGAGAGAGAGAGATACAAGGAGTTACATAATATATTACAGCGATGGTGTTTGTATTCTCGAATCAAACTCACCCAAACAAAGGCTTATATAAAAAAAAGTTATATATTTATATTCCTGGTGTAATTATGTGTTAAGCTGGTGAACTAATACTAAGCGTATAATGTTTGCGCCACCAGCACTGTTAATCTAAGCTTATACCAGTGCTGTGCTGTGCGGCAACGAACACTCTACGCTTATCTATTTAAAAAAAAAAAAATGCTTAGTCGTCAGTTTTAGCAAGTAAATGTTTGATAGTGGTAGTAGTACATATTGATTATTATTATTATTATTATTATTATTATTATTATTATTATTATTAAGTTTTTAGTGGTAGTAGTACATTTTGATTATTATTATTATTATTATTATTATTATTATTATTATTATTATTATTATTATTCATTTTTTGGTGGAACGAGTACATTTTTGTTATTATTATTATTCATTTTTTAGTGGTAGGAGTAAATTTTTATTATTAATTCATTTTTTAAGATAATTATTTATATTATGTAGTTATATAGCTATACACAAGACTACACTCGTGCACAACACAATGTATATGTTGTTATTATACACATTCGTACACATTCAGGGCTTACACATACAATACATACATAATTATATAGCTTGGATGTTCACAGAGGATTAGCCGTACCTACACACACACACACACACACACACACACACGGAAGCTACATATATATATACACACACACACACACAGCTTTACCCTTGACAAGCCGTATTGAATAACTATCATCACATTTATAATATTGAATCCTTCTCATTCATACCATTAGCAGACCGGTCTATTCAGGAGCATAAAAGGTATTGCAACACCTGCCTCACACCCACCTGATCCAGCCACGCCAAACAAGCACACACACACACACACACACACACACACACACACACACACACACACACACACACACACACACACACACACACACACACACATTACATAGCCAAGGGCACCTCAACATACATAGACTTAGGCAATACTGGAAATACAAACGCACGAATAAAAATGACACGACAAGAATATATACTTTTTACATGAGGTAGAAACGAGTAATCAGATCTCTCATTCCCCCTCCCATCTCTCTCTCTACCTCCCTACCTCTCTCATTCCTCTCCATCTCTCTCTCTCTTTCACTCTCTCACTTCCCCTCTCTCTCCTCCTTTCTCTCTCCCTACCTCTCTCTTTCACTCTCTCCCTACCTCTCTCATTCCTCTCTCCCTCTCTTTCACTCTCTCCCTACCTCTCTCATTCCCTCCATCTCTCTCTTTCACTCTCTCCCTACCTCTCTCATTCCCTCCATCTCTCTCTTTCTTTGAGTGTGTGGTGTGGGAGGGAGGGAGGGGGTGAGTGGTGTGGGAGTGGTGTGGGAGGGAGAGAGAGAGTGAGTGGTGTGGGAATGTGTGAGGGAGTGAGTGAGTGTGTGAGTGTGTGGTGTGGGAGGGAGGGAGGGGGTGAGTGGTGTGGGAGGGAGGGAGGGGGTGAGTGGTGTGGGAGGGAGGGAGGGAGTGGTGTGGGTCTAATGATGGTGGCTGGTGAATGGTGGTAGGAAAGCAGCAACAGAAAGATCTTGCTTCTTCCACCTGCCCTGATCCCTTCTTCCCTTCTGCTTGCCTTGCTCCTTTTTCCCTTCTTCCTCCTGCCCTGCTCCTCCTTCCCTTCTTCTCCGTTGCCATTCTTCAGTCTCTCTCCTCCCTTTCTCCTTTCCTTCCTCATCTCTGCCCACCCACCTCTTCATCCATCCTCCTTCTCCTCTGCTTTCCATTCCATCAGTCTTTCCTCTCTCTCTCAGACCAGACCAAACCAGATCAGCCCTCCTTTCTCTTTCCCTCTTTTCTTCCCCCTTCTCTCCTTTCTCTCTTTCCCCTTCTCTCCCCTCTCTCTACCCCCTCTCTTTCCTTCCTTCTATCTCCCATCTCTCTTTCCTTCCTTCTCTCTCCCATCTCTTTTTCCTTCCTTCTCTCTCCCATCTCTTTCCCTTCTCTCTTCCCCCCTCTCTTCCCATCTCTCTTTCCTTCCTTCTCTTCCCCATCTCTCTCCCTTCCTTTCCTTTCCTTTCCCTCTTTCTCTACCCTCCCCCATCCCCTCGCAATCATTATCGGCTCACGGTTGCAATACTCCCAAATGATTCACAACACAGGGAAAAAATCACTCCACTTTCCTCTGCCTGGGATGTGGTTACTGGTTGTTACTCTCTCTCTCTCTCTCTCTCTCTCTCTCTCTCTCTCTCTCTCTCTCTCTCTCTCCTCCCGATTCTCATTCATCTCACATATAGTTTGGCTCAACCTAACCTAACTTAAACTAATCTAACCCAGTCCAATCTAACCTTATCTAATCAAACCTAATCCAATCTAACCTTATCTAATCTAACCTAACCTAACCTAAATTAAACTAACCTAACCTAATCCAATCTAACCTAATCTTATCAATAACTTAATCGAATCTAACCTTAAATAATCTAATCTATCATAACCAAACCTAACCTAACTAAATGTAAACAAAATAAGACTCAAGCAACAACAACAACCAAATAGATGTATTATACCGTAAGCTGAAAAAAAAAAAAAAAAAAAAAAATGCTAACTTTATCCAAAATAATGTATAGCCTCTCTCAGCATAAAATAAATACTATTGTACCTGTACCACGATACAGTTGGGAATAATGAGCCCAGCTGAATTGGAGGTTTGACATATTTTTCCTGCCGATTTAAGGAGCTCGAATCCTTAAATAGAAAAGTAAAAAAATAAATAAAAGGATATGCATGCATCAAAAAGTTGGAAAAAAAAAATTCTGGCATAGATAGGAGGAATCAAAAGCCTCCAAATTTCATACACGATCATAATTATAGGGTCCTTAACATCATCTATAATCATCACCATCATCATTATTAGTTTCACACTTCGATACCACCAACCCAACCCAACCCTTCTCTTCTCTTCTCTCATCTCCAACCTTCATCATTTCAGAACCCCACCTCTTCCATTATTTCCCCAACACCATTATCATCATCATTTTCACCACCACCATTATCATCATCATTTACATCACCAACCATCAATTTAATAACCCTTCTCTTCCATCCGTCATCTCCAACAACCATCTTCATTTCCACACTACGACACCAACCATCAATTTAACCCTTCTCTCCCATCATCTCCAACAACCATCATCATTATTATCATCATTTCCACACCTCGACACCACCAACACCACCCAACCCACCTCCTCCCGACTTGACTTAAGCAGGCGTGGTAATGATTTCCTTGCTGACAGTCTCCTTAGTGGTGATGTCAAGCCCTGCAGTCACCTGGAAATGACTGCTACCACTTTCTCCTACTCCTTTTGGTGATTTAAGAGAACTGTCTGCCTTTATGTCTGTCTGTCTGTCTGTCTGTCTACCTGTACAATCTATAAAGTTATTTAATTTGTATGTCTCTCTCTCTCTCTCTCTACCTGTCTCGTCTATACAATTATTATTATGAGTCAGTCAGTCTGTATTCATATCAGTTTCTCCATCTACATATTTCACCTCAGCGAAAAATATAACTTTATAAATGAAAGGATGCGACAAAACGACAGAGCAGGGAAGTGTTCATTATTAATTAAGAGAGAACTCGGGTTAATAAAATGGAGAGAAATTCCCTAGGGACATAAATCACTTCCATTCACATTTAATGATGAACATTTACCAAGCCATCACAGTTATCACCAAATTCACTCAGGCAGAAAAATGAAAAAAAAAAAAATAGTGAATAGACCTGCTTGAAAAACGCTAGTGCCACTAATTTCAAAGCGATGCATTAATATATTTTTTTCAATGCGCTTGTATGACAATTTTTTAATTAAATACTAGCCCTCATTTCATAAGAGCTACGAACACATTTTTTCGGTGTCTGGTTAAAATGATCTTTCTGTTTAACTCCCACAAGCGACACGGATGCATAAAGTTTCGACATAAGCGTTGTTTTATTTTGGTTTTTCATTAATTACAAGTCAATTTCCTTACTCGACCAATATGCCTCCCCCCTCACCACTCTTTATTCACTTTCTTTCCCAATTACCGTCCCTTTCTTTAAGTACACTTCCCAAACACCTACAGTACATTCACTCTACCCTCTCCTTCTTATCCAATGCTCCTATACATACATATCTCCACTCCTTCCCTTCTATACTTGGGTTTCCATCAGTTTCCCCAACTCTTTACTGCTTATCTGTCTGTCTAACCCTATACCTGCCAGCCTACATTCCTATACATAATACATATACATAATACATATACATCACCCTATCTACCTACCTGACCTTAATGTCCTTCAAAGATAACACATAACCACCACTTACTTACCTATCAGCTTTCCCTCGCTCCTGTTGCATCTCACATAATATACCCACTCACTCACCCACCTACTACTACTACTACTACTACTACTACTACTACTACTACTACTACTAATGATTACTCTGGTGGCGAAGGCTCGAGACCCCGTGGAGACCTAGGCCGCATTTAGAGCCTGCCAGCCACTGCAACGTCCCTGTTTAAGAACCTTATGACTAGTGTATAAGCTTCTTACTTGCCCCCACCAACCAACCAACCAACCAGCCAGACAGAGAGACAGACAGAGGACCCTTTGGTGGTAGTTGTGGAGGAGGAGGAGGCAGGGCTAAGAGGTCTGGGGGAAGCTGATGGGCGGGACTTGGGTGTAGTTTGAGGATTAGGATGTGGGGCTTTGGTGGGTGTGGTCTTTGTGGGTGTGGTGGTCTTTGTGGGTGTGGGCGTGGTAAAGGAAGGTGTGTGGTTGGAGGGGTGTATAGTTTGAAGCATGAGAGTGGTTTAACTAAGGAAGAGTTTGGTTTGTAATAGTTCGACATTCCTAGTTTACTGTAGTTGTGTGTGGTTTTAGGAATAGGTGTGGTAGGTTTAGTTGGACGTGTTAAACTAGGGTGGTTTTAGTCAGGGGTTTAGACGAGTGTACTTTGAAAACATAGATGTAGTTTATGTGGGTGTGGCTTTTGGGAATGGGTGTGGTCTTGGTAGGTGTGGTTTAACTAATAACCTGAGTGCAGCGTTAGGACTGGGTGTGGCTTGGTGTGAGGTGGGTGTGGTTAAAGAGGTAGGTGTGGTATGAGGTGGGTGTGGTTAAAGGGGTAGTTGTGGTATGATGTAGGTGTGGTATGAGGTGGGTGTGGTTAAGGAGGTACAGTAGGTGTGGTTAAGGAGATAGGTGTGGTATGAGGTGGGTGTGGTTAAAGAGGTATGTGTGGTATGAGGTGGGTGTGGTTAAAGAGGTATGTGTGGTATGAGGTGGGTGTGGTTAAAGAGGTATGTGTGGTATGAGGTGGGTGTGGTTAAAGAGGTATGTGTGGTATGAGGTGGGTGTGGTTAAAAGTATACATGAATAATATGAGAACTGGATGAGGCTTTAGTTAGACTTTATAGAGGATGGGTTATGGGTACTGTACAAAGGGTTACTAAGGTGTTCTGGAGGAGGACTTGGAGTGGGTGAGGAGGAGGAGGTGATGTTTTGTGGATGTGTGTGCGTGTGTGTGTGTTGGATTGATGTGGTTTAGCTGGATGTGGTGTAAAAGGTGATTCTGTTTGTAACTTCCGTGTGTGTGTGTGTGTGTGTGTGTGTGTGTGTGTGTGTGTGTGTGTGTGTGTGTGTGTGTGTGTGTAGTCTCAAAGCCAGGGTATATTTTTGAAAGCTGTGTTTGGTGTATAGTGAAGGACATCAATGAAAATTTATAAAAGTAATATCGAATGTGTTTTGTTTCGTCTGTAGGTATGTATATAACAACTCGAAAGTCTACGTCAAAACCACCCATTTTCCTTTCCTCCACTTCTCTCCCTTGCTCCATCTCTCTCCCTTACCTCCACCTCTCTCCCTTACCCCCACCTCTCTCTCCCTTCCTCCACCTCTCTCTCCTTCCCTCCACCCCTCACTCTCTCAGGATAATATGGAGAGCCAGAGTTTGTGAGACGAGTTTGGTTAGCAAGTCTGAACAGGGAGCGTCATGTGTGGTGTTGTATATGTCCGTAGTGGTCCTATTGTCATCCACACCTGACTCTACACACCCGACTCACTACACACCCGACTCACTACACACACGACTCACTACACACACGACTCACTACACACACGACTCACTACACACACGACTCACTACACAAACGACTCACTACACACACGACTCACTACACACACGACTCACTACACACACGACTCACTACACACACGACTCACTACACACACGACTCACTACACACACGACTCACTACACACACGACTCACTACACAAACGACTCACTACACACACGACTCACTACACAAACGACTCACTACACAAACGACTCACTACACACACGACTCACTACACACACGACTCTCTCTCTACACATACGACTCACTCTCTATACACCTAAAGCTCTAACATACACATCTGATTCATTTACTATATTTTACACGTGTCTCTATCAAGTCACACCTGGGTTACATTACGGGGATATAATATGAACATAAAACAAAACATAACACAGGTTGGGATTAGCAAGTCAAAGTGATTAGCAAGTCAAAGTAGACGTGAACTTTTTAATAAGGTTGTACAATAATTCTTTTGTGTTAGTTACATTGGAGTGCATTGATTTCTCCAGAGTATGCCATGAAACAGGACCAGCTAAGAGCAAAAATATGAGTGTTCTGTTGCTTGTACTAGTTTTGGAGGATTCAGTTGCTCCGAATTTACTAAAACAAAACTTCCTCCCTTAAATTGTACAGTTGCTCACACATGAAGCTGGTATGTATGGCTCGTTACTTCTGAGGTGGCTACACAAGAAAGGAAATTGAAAAAATATATAGTTTGTTGACAGGCAGACAGTCAAATATTATTACTGTCTGCTTGTCAACAAACTATAACTTTTGCTCACTTTCCTTCCTGTTGTAGGTATCTCACAAGTAGCGAGGTGTACCAGATTCATGTGTGGCCAACTGTACTTAACTCGGTCCATGCAAAAGAAAAGAGGAGGAAAACTATAAGGAAATGTAAAACGTATAATATTCTTTTAACTTTCACTAACTAACTATACTGTATCGATTCATTTTTATTTACAGTGCACTAATCTATAGGTTATTCACACGCACACGCACATACAAACGAACATACAGGCCCACAGACAAACACTCACACACAACGTCAAAACTAACTCTCTCCCTCTCCCTCCCTCTCTCTCTCTCTCTTCTCTCTCACACACACACACACACATACACACAAACAAAGTCAAAACTCACACACGCACAACGTCAACACACACACACACACACAGAAATATATATATACGGTGTCCCTGCCCTATAGAGAGTAAACACGTGGTCATAAATCTCTCCATATGGACACTTTACCTCGCTGGACTTTATCGCGTATCAGTTTCAGAGTAATCAATGTGTTGGTGTGAAAACTACCACTAATGGACCATAGATCAAAATACATGTACCCAAACTCTCTCTCTCTCTCTCTCTCTCTCTCTCTCTCTCTCTCTCTCTCTCTCTCTCTCTCTCTCTCTCTCTCTCTCTCATACACACACACACCACGCTGGAGGGATGGGATGGGTTGGGATGGATGGAAGGAATGGTGGGGTGGATGGGATTGAGTGAGGGGAATGATAGTGGAAGGAATGAAGTTGAAGTAATGAAGATACACATACAGACTTACAGACAGACACACACACACACACAACCAACCAACCAAACAACCAACCAAATAACCAGCTAACCAAATAACCCACCAACTAAACCAACCAACCAACCATCAAACCAACCAACCAACCAGAGAGAGAGAGAGAGAGAGAGAGAGAGAGAGAGAGAGAGAGATGGGGGTGGGTTGGGTGAAGGAAGACGTCTGCCTCCTCTGAGCCAACCGGTGTCATAATCCTGCCTTTCATGCCAACTCCCCAACCTGATTACCCGGCCGTCACAATACCTTCCATTACCTATTTAATTCCTTGCACCCACCCAGCCCTTTTCATCACACACGGAGTCTATTTCAGGCGACACGAGCGGGAGGAAGGATGTGGAGGAGAGGAGAGGATGTGGAGAGGATGTAGAGAGGAGAGATTGTGGTGAAGGGAATAGGATGTGAAGAGAGGATGTGGAGGAGAGAGGATGTGGAGAGGGCAAGAGAAGATGATGTGGAGAAGAGGTGGTGGAGGGATGAAAATGTGGTGGTGGAGAAAAGGGGAAGATGGGAGAAAAGAGAAATATGAGAGAATAGAGAAAGATGGGAGGAAAGAGGAATGTTACATGATGAAGGTGGAATAGAAGAAGGAGACGAAAGGAGGCTAAAGCAAAACAAGGATGAAAACAATATAAAGAAAGGAAAAGAAGAAAAAAAGAAAAAAAGGAATGGAGAAAACTAAGTTAGAGATATTTTATGGAAAAGAAAGAAGAGAGGAAGAGGGAGGAAGCGGTGATAAAGTCATAACCTAAGAAGGGGGTGGAAGGAAAGAGCAGGGAGAGGGTTGAACAAAGATTAAAGCATAGGAATGAGAGAATGAGAAAGAAGAGTGGAGGAAGGAGAAGGAAATGTGCGATAATAAATACAGATAGAGAGAGAGAAGGAGGGAAGAGAGATAATAAATGGAGAGGAGGCAAGAATATCGACATCAAGGAGAGAGAAGAAAGGGGAAGAGAGAGAAGGAGGGAGAGAGAAGGAGGGAGAGAGAAGGAGGGAGAGAAAATGTGAAAAAGAAAAAAGGGGGAGAAAAAAGGGTGGAGGTGAAAGGCTACAGACACGAGAAGGAGTATAGAAAGGGAAAGAAGGATGATGAAAGGGAAAGACGAAAGAGGAGAGGAAGGAATAAGGAAAGATGAGGGGGAAGGGAAGGAGGAAAGAGAGGAGAGGAAGGAATAGAGGAAGATGAGGGGGAAGGGGAAGGAAGGAGAGAAT
>JAWZYT010006583.1:22500-33215 GCA_034508575.1 Petrolisthes manimaculis
CACCACCACCACCAACACTACCAACACTACCAACACCACCACTAACACCACCACCACCACCACCACCAACAACCACCAACGCCACCACCACCAACCACCAACGCCACCACCACCAACCACCACCAACGCTACCACCACCAACCACCAACACTACCAACACCACCACCAACCACCACCAACCACCACCACTACCAACACCACCACTAACACCACCACCACCACCTGAACGAAGGGGGAAACAGTACAGAAATAGCCCTCAGTAGGTATGGAATAAATATTCTTTTCGTTTTCTCGATTGCTTTTTCTCTGATTGTATATAGTCTGTGTCATATAATGAGGATATCCAAATTACTGTTTGCTTGTTACTTTTTTAAGGTATTGTAATTATTAACTTCTCTCACTCTTGTTAAAAATCTGACATCTACATGACCGGATATCGTGTCAGTCCTAATTACTGAAAAAAAATAATAAAAAATGTCAAGAGTATAAAATTATCTAATAACCTACAGTATATTACCTTTATGTAATAAGGAGGATTTTTTTGGATTTACAATAAAAAAGTGAACAACAAGAAAAGTCTCCAAAATCTCCGCTAATTAATTATGTTCTGAAATAATTCCCTGTGACTTGCCACACTTACGAAATTAAAATATGAACTTAATGACTTAAGCTCTAATTAGGTGTTGATGATTAAATATTGTTTTCCTGTAAACTCGCAAGTGACGTCAAACATTATATAATAATTTCTAGATATTTCATAAACCTTTAACAACATAAATTAGGAAAACTTATATATATAAATAATATTATTTTAGTGAAGGAAATATATTATCAACTCCTTGTACAGTTTCCTCCAAAAATTTCGAGACACTATCTGCTAGATTCAAGCATCACGACTCATTCCAATGGTTTAAAATCCCCCTGGAATGGCAGTGAAAACAATTTTGTCCACAGCTGTACGTAAACATTCATTTCTTCTGCATCAACAAAAACATTATAGACTGTTAATTGGACATCGTAATAAATACAAGACTTCACCCATCAATTCTGCATTAAAATAAAAGGAAAACAAACTTGTTAACTTTGCCTCATTATATAGATAGGCCTACTATAATTATAATGCAGCTGTGCAATATATAAATAAAATAAAAAATGAGAAAGCTTTTAACCCAACCTCGTCATAGATACTTCAGTCTTCTGCATCACTGACATTGGAAACCTGTTAACTGGACCTCTTCATTGATAAAAGAAATCATCCCATTTGTACCAAAATCAAATGAATGAAGTGGAGAAAATTTGTTAACTGAACTTTTTCGGTGATAAACTACTATACTACACCCCATTTGTCACAGAATAAAAAAGAAATTGGAAAGATATTGTTAACTGAGCCTCTTCATTGATTAAAATTTAAAAATAAAATTGAAAACCTCATCCCATTTGTATCGAAATATAAGAAAATGGGCAGAAACAATACATGTAAACAATACATACAATACATGTAAAATACCTCTTCCCCACAAACCCTTCCCTTTCACCATGGATGCACTCGAGTTTACAAAAGAGATCCAACCAACCACCTCTGACTCGGCCTGTGCACTTCATAACTTCAATAAGACCGGAGTGTTCCTCAGGCTTCACTAATGGATAGGCGGGGGGTAAACGAACCTTTTCACGGCCGTATCCAATATTCATTTAGCGACGGCGAACAATGTCTTTTTTGAAAACCGCCTGGGGACACAAGAACCAGCCAGCGACGGGGATGTAAAGCCGAGAGCAATTACCAGCCGCGTCCAAAGACCTACAGACCAGAACTCCATGGATGAACGGGGCACTGAAATGGGTGGGTCGTTGGTGGGTGGGTGGGTTGGTTGGTTGGTTAGGCAAGAACACGAACACAGACGAACATTTGAACCAGGAACAACACGCGGGGGCAGTTAGAAATTAAGCAAGAATTTACACAAGCAACAAAAGGTAAAAAAAAAACCAGCAACGTATCAAAAAATAGAAAAGAAATTAGACAACAACTAAAGGAATTAGTTATATAAACAAGAAAATACACAAGCAACAAAAGACAAAAAGGGAACCAGTTACGTGTCAAATAATAGAAAAGAAATAAGACAACCACCAACACGAATACTAAAGAAATTATATAAGCAAAAGAATACACGACCAATTAAAGTAAATTTTATGACAACGAAGGAACCACAACAAAATAAATATAAACACGATACACGACTGAAGATAAAAGAAGCCAGATAGGAAACCAACCATGCAGGGCAAACGAGAGAAAACAACCAAAGTAACAGGACTAGAAAATAACCATGACAATGTTAAGAAATCAGGCAAGAAAACAGGTAAAAAACAATTGACAAAGATGAAAACTGGATAATCTGTCTTTCCTAATCTTTCCTCCACTGTTATATCTTCATTCTCCATCACTACTATCCTTCCCTCGTTCCTGTTATTCCTTATCTGACAATAGTGTTTCCTCCACGACAATTATTATATCTTTACTAAGCTTTCTTCCCTCAATATACATTCATCACTCATTTCCATTAATCTTTCACTGAGGCTCCTTCGTTACAGCTATTAATAATTCTTGAGTCCTATATATTTTCACTTAGAGTCAGTCTACTGCACTGTCATTCCTTCCTCTTCACCATTATTACTTTCACTACCATTTATTCTTTTACTAATAATATATTAATGCATCCTTCACTATTAATTCTTCCCTCACTACCATTTCTCCTTCCAAAACCATAACTTTCTCCACCAACACCACCACCACCACCACCACCACCAGTCCTCCTCCTCCTCCTCCCCTAATTCAAACTTGACGAGCCAAAGTCAAATGTCAAACAAGCTAATTACCGGAAATAACAACAGTCGGGACCAACTTTGTGCAGGAAGGAATAGAAAAAAAAGGGAAAGAATTAGCTCCTCCTCGATCAACTTGGGAACAAGCGAATACGAAGGAGTGAAGGAGGGGAGAAGAAATTTTTGTTGAGGAAGGAAATTAGCTTAGCGATGATTGCTGAAGAGAGGAAGGTACACATGCAATCATACATACATACATACAGACAGACAGACAGACAGACAGACAGATATACATACATACATTTGTGCACAGTATAATAATGCAGGTTTGAGTTATACCGTATGCTGATAAGATAGTTTAATTAAAAAAGGTACATGATATTGGTTAATTTTAGGGGCAAAGATGGGAGGTGAAAAATAGGAGATAAATGTACGATGGATAAGACTAGTGTGATTGTATAAGAGAGCAAACATTACGAATGATTGAAGCCTAAAAACAAGTGTATATTGGGTAGTAATAGAAGGGATTCGCCAAGATGAAGGTGTGTTAAACTCACTCACTCTCTCTCTCTCTCTCTCTCTCTCTCTCTCTCTCTCTCTCTCTCTCTCTCTCTCTCAGGCTGACGACACGTTCTTAACTTGACTGTTCTGAAAATTTCTTGGGATTGTAAAATGAGGGAGGAGAGGGTGGGGTGGAAGGAATGACTATTATTTCAATGCACTATTTGTTATTTATCTCTCTCTCTCTCTCTCTCTCTCTCTCTGCCCTGGGGTGGCGGGGTGGGGGGTTGCAGACACACACACACACACACACACACACACACACACACACACACACACACACACACACACACACACATTCACACATAAACACACATAAACACACATTCACACACACACACCCTTGCTCACTTACAGAAATATCGGTGCTCCAAATTTATTGGAAAACACAATAACGTGAACATCGATGAAATGAAGAAAAATCATCAATGGGGCGAACAAAAAATGCGTCATACCAGAGAGAAAATATTATTACTTCGTGCAGCTCAGGGTGTTTGTGAATCTCTGAGCTACACAATACTGGTGTTACACAATACTGGTGTTACACAATACTGGTGCTACACAATACCATGTAATGCATAATATTGAAGTTGTTGCTGTTGATATTTACTTCATCGTTGTTGTTGTTGTTGTTGTTGTTGTTGTTGTTGTTGTTGTTGATGTTGTGGTTGTTTTGTTTTTTTATTTATTATGTTGTGATTTTGTGTTGTCTTTATTTATTTATCTATTTACTTTTTGTTGTTGTTGTTATACGAGACTCAAACCAGTGCAAGTCAATCAGTAGATACAACAGTAACTACACATATACATACAAACATATATACAAACATATACAAACTCGTACATACATTTCACCAGATTGATAGACAAGGCATAGTAAACCATTATCAACTCAGTATAGACTTCATCATCATCATCATCACCACCATCGTCGTCTTATTTAATATTTATGCATTACAGCGTGGGTGCATATTCGTAAACCAACCTTCCTCCCTCAAGTCCCTCGCCTCAATGGAACTCTCACGAACATAACATACAAAAAAACGCACACAAATCACACACAGGCTTCATTTGACTTTACCTCGCCAGTGTTTTAAATCCCCCTGGTAACATCCATCGGTTTGGTGCTTATGTTGCAAACTCTGCCTTTGCTGCATGAGGGAAAGATGAAGGGATATTGAAGAGTAAATACGAAGGCATGACATTCTATATACGAGTAGTGAAACTTAGATTGGTAAACAAGGGACACATTCTCTATATAATTCTTATACTGTATACACTCGCAATCCAAAATATGTATCCACCCAGGCCTGCTTCGAATAGCCTGATCGAGTATTAAGCGAGTTCAGGCCAATATAAAACAAGATAAGCGTTGTAATTGGTTCACTATATAGTATATCACATGATACGAAACTTCAACAAGACCTGGATACAAATTTTGGATGGTAACTGTACACTACAACGAAGGAAGAGGAGTATCGTAAAGCATTCACACCGAATATATATACAGGAAATAAGCGAACCCCTCATCTTTTTTCATATAAATAAAAGCTCCCCACAATAACATATACACAGATAATACACACACACAGGACTATGATATCTTCGACCTCTTCCTCTTCCGGATAAATAAATAGAATTCTCCACAATAATATTACCAAATGCACAAACGCAGGACTGTATGAAATCTTCGGAACTACGTACACCCTGTTTTTCCCTTGACTATAAACCCATGCTGTGGAGTATGTATTTCTAAGCCGCTAATGATTTTTTTTTTTTCAGAGTGGACGATCCTCTCTCTCTCTCTCCAACCACTGCCTGACTTGTTGTTTTCTATTTGGTCTGGGAATCATATCTTGCTTCAGGGGCGGTGTGTTTACCAGTCTGTGTGTATGAATGTATGTCGCTATGTGTATATCTGTGTTGTATTATGTATTCTACAAGTATATATATATATATCTATATACATAAAGCCGAAATTCTGTGTGTGTGTGTGTGTGTGTGTGTGTCCTCTATGCACGCCTAGATCCTTCGTCCTAGAGTGAAAATTTTTACATGGGTGTGATCGCTAATACTTGGGGAGTGTTTTGGACCAATAAAAAAAATGTTTTTCATGTTCTTCAAAAAATGTTTTGGATGGGGTTCGAACCCCTGGATTAGTGACACGCACAACTTTCTCTCTCTCTCTCTCTCTCTCTCTCTCTCTCTCTCTCTCTCTCTCTCTCTCTCTCTCTCTTTCTCACACATGCTCTCTCTCTCTCTCTGTGTCTCTCTCTATCTCTATCTTTAATTTTAGAGAGAGAGAGAGAGAGGGTGTGTGTGTGTGAGAGGTAATACTGGGTTTGGTTATATTTGTGTCTGAGTGAGAGATAGTGTGTGTGTGTGTGTGTGTGAGAGAGAGAAAGAGTGAAAAATATATAGTGTGTGTGAGAGGTAGAGATAGATAGCTAGACTGTGAGAGAGAGATAGAGAGAGAGACTGTGTGTGTGAGAGATAGATAGATAGATAGATAGATAGATAGATAGAGATAGATAGAGAGAGAGAGAGAGACTGTATGTGAGAGAGATAGACTATATATGCGGGAATAGGGGACAGGCTTGGGGTGGGGGGGTTTGGGGGGTGCTGGAATAGGGGACAGGCTGGGGGGGGGGGGTAAAAAGTCTGTCCCCTACCACCACACACCCCAAGCATGCCCCATATTCCCGCACCGCTTTAAACCCCCCCAAGCCTGTCCCCCTACTCCCGCACCCCCCATCCCCCCTACTGTAAACAACACACACTAGGGTACACACACACACACACACACATACTGTACATACACACACACACCGTACACACACACACACACACACATACACACACCGTACACACACATACAAACATAAACTCACACATACACATACACACACCCCTACCGTACACACACACTAGGTAAGATAATTTCTGCCTTTTTTCGTTATCACTTTAAAGTTGTCTCAGTTGTTGAAAGGATTCTTTTCTTCTCTTTGGAATAATCAAATCACGGGGTGGGTTTGGGGGGTGCGGGAATAGGGGACAGGCTTGGGGTGGGGGGTTTGGGGGGTGCGGGAATAGGTGGTGGTGGTAGTAGTGGAGGTGGTAGTGGTTGATGTAGTGGTAGTAGTGGTGATGGTAATAGTGGTAGTAGTAGTGGTAGTGGTGGTAGTGGTTGATGTAGTAGTAGTGGTGGTTGATGTAGTAGTGGAGGTGGTAGTGGTTGATGTAGTAGTGGAGGTGGTAGTGGTTGATGTAGTAGTGGTGGTAGTGGAGTTTGCATTTGTTACATATCAGTGTTGTATTATTATATCCTTTGTTTATTTAGAACTCTATGATCGTGTATGAAAATTGGAGGCTTCTAATTCCTCCTGACTATGCCAAGAAACAAATAAGCTTCTTTCGTATAGCATCCACCGCCCGAAGGGCGGTGGAAGGGCGGCCGCAGGCCGCCAGCCCTCCGCAGGAGCTAGCGGCTCTTAGCCGCCCGAAGGGCGGCAGAGCAGCTAGTATATATATATATATATATATATATATATATATATATATATATATATAGTTGTAGGTGTATACGTGTATATATTTTGTCTATTTATCTGCTTTGGTGTATGTGTCATTCTATCTTGATCCCTTTATACATACATACATATGCTTGTATTATAAATGTGTGTGTGTGTGTGTGTGTGTGTGTACTAAGGGTAGCAGTGACATCCCAGAGTCAACTCAGCTTTCCACTGCAGTCCCTCATTTTTGTCAATTAATTTCAAGTTTGCTTAGAGGTCCTTCAGTCAGAGACACACCGGCTACCAGATGTGTGTGTGTGTGTGTTATACTACTACTACTACTACCACCACTATTACTACGTGTACTACTACTACTATTACTGCTACTACAAACTGTAATACTATAATACAAATAATACTTTTTCTAAGACTGTTCTTGTCTCATCTATTCATTAATCTTGTGTGGAAGTTATTCGGATTTGAATGACAGAAAATATGAATAAACTAAGATGTAAACACAGGTATATGAGAAATGACCGAAACAGAAGTAATATAACTCAGCAGATATAATTTTTGTATATTATTGTCCCTCATTCCATTTATATTTTCTACAATATTACCTCTCTACTATTATGAATACGACCGAAAAAATAGAGTTAAATGAATCACGAGGAGGAGTAGGTAGTGGTATGTAAGTAAATGTATGTAAGTAAATGTATGTAAGTAAATGTATGTACAGCCACAATTAAATATCCACAGACCCTTTCCTTCCATCATAGTAAATATCTTGGTCATAAAGAACAACACGTGTATGATTTTGCAGCCCCTCATAATAATAATAATAATAATTGAGGGGGTTGAGTTGATGTAAGGTGTTGTTGCATGATTAATATATTTTGATATGATACTGATTTATTTGCACGACGGAAGGAAAGTGTAGGTGGTTATTTATTTGATTGTGGATGTATGTACAGTCACGAGCACTAATAAGTATCCAATGTAGGTGTACTTGGAATACTTAGAGACAGTAAATAAATGCACGTAAC
This sequence comes from Petrolisthes manimaculis, assembly GCA_034508575.1. NCBI lineage: Eukaryota > Metazoa > Arthropoda > Malacostraca > Decapoda > Porcellanidae > Petrolisthes > Petrolisthes manimaculis. The sequence continues at coordinate 30,440 of JAWZYT010006583.1, forward strand.
ATTTCATTCACCTCCATGCAGTCTGATTGGTTTGGTTTGGTTTGGTTTGGTTTGTTTGTTGTGGTTTGGTTTATTCTGGTTTGGTTTGGTTTGGTTTGGTGTGTTGTGGTTTGGTTTGGTTTGGTTTGGTCCCTTGGGAAATCCCTCTTTAATACGTTAACAGTTTAATGACGCCAGACTCCTTTGTGTGTAATGCGTAGGTAAGCCATTACGTCCCTTGAGATATGTACTTGGTGTGTGTGTGTGTGTGTGTGTGTGTGTGTGTGTGTGTGTGTGTGTGTGTGTGTGTGTGTGTGTGTGTGTGTGTGTGTGTGTGTGTGTGTGTGTGCGTGTGTGTGTGTGTGTTCTACGAGGAGAGAATTTATGTTGTCTCTTATTCATGGTGTGTGTGTGCGAGTATGTGCATGTGTGTGTGTGTAGGTGTGTATGTGTGTGTCTAATCTAAAGGGAAAGTATATCGCTGGTGTTCCATCTGTGTCTGTGTGTGTGTCTGTGTGTGTATCTGTGTGTCTGTGTGTGTCCATTTTTTTTTCCCCTCCTGTCTCTCCTCTCCTCCCTCCCTCCCTTGTCACAGGTGAAGGCCAAGTGAAGTAAGCCAGAGAAATCCTCAACACTAATTGGTTTCGAGCCTAACTTAATTACCCCAAAGATAATTAAGGTCCAAACTATTCTAATTTCTCCTCTGATCAAACAATTTCACTCGCATCTGGCAGGATTAGCAACCGGTGGAAAAGAGAGAGAGAGAGAGAGAGAGAGAGAGAGAGAGAGAGAGAGAGAGAGAGAGAGAGAGAGAGAGTAGAGAGTAGAGAGTAGAGAGTAGAGAGTAGAGAGTAGAGAGTAGAGAGTAGAGAGTAGAGAGAGAGAGAAAGATGAAGATATAGAATAAATGGGGATGCAAAGGAAGAAGAGTAGAAAAAGAGGAAAATGAAATCAAGAGAGAAACGCAAAAATATGAATGAAAACGAAATATAAAGGCAAAATATGACGCTATAAATGAAAAAAAAAAAAAACTGGCGACAACAATAGGTATAGAAATATAAACAAACTATTTACAAACTATTGTAAAAATATGCATAACAAAATTTATTATAGAAAATTGATATATCAAATAAAAAATAATAATAAACAATAACTGGAAACTCATGTGGATTGCCAAAAACTATTAATCTCACAATAGTTCTAATTATTTGTTAATTATATTTTGACCTATTTACACTTCTTATAAATAATCAAGCTGTATAATATCATAGAATGTCCAGACACTACTTGACAAACGGTAAACAAATTGAAAGTAAAAAGTCTTGGTTCAACGATACAATGTATATAAAATAGTAGGGAACTGAAAAAGAAGAAGGAGGAGGAGGAAAAGGAAAAGGAAAAGGAGGAGGAGGAGGAGGAGGAAAAGGAAAAGGAGGAGGAGGAAGAGGAAAAGGAAAAGGAGGAAGAGGAAAAGGTGGAGGAATAGTAGGAGGGAGAGGAGTAGGAGGAGTAAGAGGGAGAGGAGTAGGAGAAGGAAAAAACCGAGGAGGAAGAGGAGAAGGAGGAGGAAGAGGAAAAGGATGAGGGTGAGAAGGAAAAGGATGAGGGTGAGAAGGAAAAGGATGAGGGTGAGAAGGAAAAGGAGGATGGGGAGGAGGAGGAAGTAGAACCAAGAAAGGAGGAGGAGGGAGGAGGAGGAGGAGGAGGAAGAGGAAGCGGGACCAAGGAAGGTGGATGAGGAAGGCCGTCATTAATTTCCACAAGTGGATCACCGGCTGAACCAGAGAGATCCGCTGCTCATGACTAGCTAACTAACTACCCAGCCAACCAACCAACCAGACAAACAACTAACTAACTAACCAACCAACCAACCAAACAACTAACTACCCAGCCAACCAACCAACCAGACAAACAACTAACTACCAACCAACCAACCAACCAACCAACCAGTCAGTCAGTCAGTCAGTCAACCAGTCAGTCAGTCAACCAGTCAGTCAGTCAACCAGTCAGTCAACCAGTCAGTCAGTCAGTCTATGTGTTTGTTTGTGTCCTGTCTGTCTGGTAGTGTAGTAAACAAGCAACACATCTACTATCTACAATATTACCTAATTCCACTCTTCCTTCTTCTCCTCTATTTTCTCATTTGGTTCATCTCTTTTTCTCCCCTTTTTCTTTCTAATTAGGGGATTTTGCTTATTCCCCTTCCTCCTCCTCCCCCTCTTCTTCTCGACAATATGTTGGGAGAGTATAAGCAGACGATAACGAATCCAACACGCGATCATATCAAACCGTATAGGTAGCCGAATGACACACACACATACATACATACATACATACACAATACAAATACAAACACAAACAATACACATACGTACAAACACACACTTCTGACGTCCCCGTTCCCACTCGTGTAAAAAACGAGACCTGTACACTCGGTCACTCTCCTGCACCTGTACCCATTCATGCACACACACACTCAGGTACACACACACACACACACACACACACACACACACACCGTTTTTAATTGAACGGGAAATCTTCCTAACTAGCTTCAGGCAAATGTTTTTTTTATTCGCACACACTTCACACACACACACACACAAATATATATATATATAACGTAGTGATATACTATACCAGTGTTATAAAACTAAACATGCACACAACTAATATAATGTAATCCAGCAGAGATAAAGATAATTACTAAGCTCTTGCATGATGATCCTTACACACGCAGCAATTATGGAGGATGAGATCTCCAGTTAACCCTTCCATCGTCACAAAATTTTCCAAC
>JAWZYT010006584.1:0-45009 GCA_034508575.1 Petrolisthes manimaculis
CTCTAATAATTATAATCTTTTTTTTGTTTTTGTTTTCTCTCTAATATAATCCTTTCTTTTCTGTTCCCGCTCTCTCTAATATAATCCTCTCTCTCTCTCTCTCTCTCTCTCCTATCGTTTCCTTCCTCTTCCCCCTTCATCTTTTCTTTTTCAATCCACGTTACTTTTCCCGCTCAAATCTTTTCCCTCCTCTCTCTCTCTCTCTCTCTCTCTCTCTCTTTCTGGCTGTTCCCTCGACACACCACCACCACACCTCTTACATGTTATACAATATACATATTTATTTTTCATTTCCACATACACGATATATTTTTTTTATTATTTATCTCCTCTTAATCCTTTCCCGTGTCCTACATTCAACGTCGTCTTTTTACTTTCATTCGTAGTTATTCATATTTTTGGTGTATACATGTCTCTCTCTCTCTCTCTCTCTCTCTCTCTCTCTCTCTCTCTCTCTCTCTCTCTCTCTCTCTCTTTTTTTTTTATTTCTATTTTCTCTCATTCGTTGTTCATCATATTATTTATAGTTTACTCATTAATGTATTCACTTTATATATTTTCATTTTCCTCCTTGTTTCCTTTCTTTTCCTTCTCCCCTATTCTTCTTTCCTCCTTCCCCTCTTCATTTCATTATTCATTCCATCCCTTTTCATCCACCATTTCATTCTATCCCTTCCTTTCACTCGTATAGCCTAGATAAAACAAATTTCCTCTCCATTTCTGTAACCTAATTCTATCTTTGTATGTCCCTTTATCTTTTCCTTCATCTGTCTTCCTTTCTCCTCCTCTCATCCATCTCAATCCATTATCCCCCTTTCTCTCTTCTCTTTTACCTTCGTCCACTTTCTCTTCCATCTCCATTCGTCTTTCTTCCTTTCCCCTTTCTCTCTTTACATCTTTTTCCTTCCTCCCTTTTTCTCCTATCAATCTATTTCCTTCAATTCATCTTTCTCTCCTTTCCATCTTTCTCCATCTTTCATCTCGTTTCTCTCATTCATTTCTTCCATTCCCTTTCTCTCCTCCAACGTTTTATCTCTCCATTTCTTTCTTCCATCCCCTTTTCTCTCCCTTCTATATCTTCCTTCTCTCCCCTCTCCTCAACTCTCATGGCTGACAATGTGTGACTGTGTGTGCGTGTGTGTGTGTCCCAAGCTTGCTTCTGTGTTCGACATTTACTGCCCTACCTTAAAAATTAAGTCTCTCTCTCTCTCTCTCTCTCTCTCTCTCTCTCTCTCTCTCTCTCTCTTATACGCCTTTTATATTTCTACTTATCCCTTCACTTTCCTCCCTTTTCCATTCTCTCTCTCTCTCTCTCTCTCTCTCTCTCTCTCTCTCTCTCTCTCTCTCTCTCCTTTTCACTTAGGCAGGCTGGCTCTCTCTAGCTCTCTCTCTCAACAAAGTGGGTGTGGTCGGCCAAAAGAGGAAAAGAGAGAGCGAGAGAGAGGAGCTGAGCGGGGCGTGGAGTGAGGGGAGAGGAGGGAGGGAGGGAGAGGCAAGGACTTAGAGGGCCGGTTGAGAGGGAGAGGGAGAGGGGAGAGGGAGAGGGAGAGAGAGGGAGAGGAGAGTGAGAGGGAGAAGGGTATGGAAGGAGAGGAAGGAGAGGGGCGGCAGAGGAGAATGGGAGGGAAGGAGAGAGGGATCGAGAGGGAGAGTGGGAGGTAAAGACTTGTTGGGTGGGGTCAGAGAAAGAGAGAGAGAGAGAGAGAGAGAGAGAGAGAGAGAGAGAGAGAGAGAGAGAGAGAGAGATTTGGCACTTCCCTCAGACGAATATCCTTGTTTGTTTTGACTTTTTTATTTCCAACGGGACAACCTAGCAACGCCTCAACCAACCAACCAACTTTAAACACAAAAACGTCCTATGACAAGAATAAAAATAACAATAAACACGGATTATTATTATTATTGTTTTATAATTATCATTGCCTGTTATTATTATTACTTTCATTATTATATTATTTAGTAAGTCTACCTCGGTATTATTAATGTACTTTAGTTCTGTTTCCTTGCACCGTTTGGAGGGCTACTGATTCCTCCAAACTAGCCTAGCCTATCTCTCTCTCTCTGTTTTGTGGCACAGTATGAAGGAATCAGTAGCCCCTCAGTTCACCGGGTAGTATTGGTTAAAGTCAGCCAGTCAGTCAGTCGGTCACTATGCCAGCCAGTCAGTCAGTCATCCAATCACCTATTAAGTCAGTCAGTCAGTCTTCAAGTCAGTCAGTCAGTCAGTCAGCCAGTCTTCAATTCAGTCAGTCAGTCAGTCAGTCAGCCAGACTTCAATTCAGTCAGCCATAACAAATGAACCAGGCTTGTGACACACCGGACTTGAAATGACTGTTGGTACCATATTCTTCCGGTCATTATTGCCACACAAACACACACACACGCACACTTCCTTTCCTACTTTATCCTTCCTTCACCAATACTGACACACACACACACACACACACACACCCTTCCTTTACACCCTTCCTACCATACTTTATCCTTCCTTCCCCATTACTGACACACACACAAACACACACTTCCTATTTTCCTCATTATTGCCACACCATAATCACAATATCATTACACACACACATTCTTTACACTCTCACTTCCTATCATAGTCTATCATTCCTTCCACATTCTCCTCATTATTGCCACACCATGATCACAACATTACACACACACACACAAACACACTTCCTTTTCACCCTCGTTACCCTTCCATTTCTTAACACCCACACACCCACCTAACCCTAGTCTTCCATTCTTTCACTCTACCTTACCCTCCCCTCCCCTATCTTTCTCTTTCCACCTTCCTTTCACTCACTCCTTCCTTTTCACTCTACTTTAGGCTACCCTCCCCTCCCCTCACCTATCCTTCTCTTGCCACCCTCCTATCCTTCCTTTCCAACCCCACCCTATCCTATCCTACCACTTCCTTCTCTTGCCACCCTCCTATCCTTCCTTTCCAACCCCACCCTATCCTACCACTCCCTTCTCTTCCCATTCTTCTTCCCTCCTTTCCCACCCTATTCCCTCTCCACTCCACTACACCCTTCCTATTATTCCAAATATACCCACATCTCCCTACACACACACACACACTACCCTTCTGTCCCCATTCCACCATAACCACACCCATATCTCCCCCTTACACACACCCACATCTCTCCCCTTAAACACACACACACATCTCCCCCCTACACACACAATCTCCCCACTCCACCACAACCACATCTCCCCCCCTTACACACACACCCACATCTCCCCCTTACACACACACACACAATCTCCTCACTCCACAACCACACACACATCTCCTCACACACACACACACACACACCTACATCTCCCCCCTTACACACACCCTACATCTCCCCTACACACACATCCACATCTCTCCCCTACACACATCTCTCCCCACTCCACAACCAACGCACCCACATCTCCCCCCACTCCACCACAACCACACCCACATCTCCCCCTACACACACACACACACACTTCCATTCTCTGCCCCATTCCTCCCTTCCCCAGACTACTGCCAAGTCCCATAACAACAGAGCCTCACCAACCCATCAACCAACCAACCAACACTCAAGAGACAGACAGAGTTGGTTGGCTACATTCCACTCAAGGATAGCCTAGCCTAGCCTACTCTCTCACACACACACACACACACACGCTCACTCACTCACCATCTTGAGCTGAAGTGGAGTCTTGTTTCGTTACCACACACACACACACACACACACACATTTTTTAACCCTACGCACACATATATTCAATTCAACCCAAACACACACATATTTTAACCCTACGAACATATATATTCAATTCAACACACACACACACACACACACACACATCTTTTAAACCTACGCACATATATATTCAATTCAACACACACACACACACACACCTTTTAACCCTACGCACATATACATTCAATTCAACACATATACACACACACACACATTCAAACCAGCACACACATTTTCTACCCAGCACTCATTTTTAATCCTACACACACACACACACACACACACACACACAAACACACAAATACTGGCTAGGTTTGATGAGAGTTAGGATTCATATAGGCTAGGTAGGCTATATAGGACTATTAGGCTATAGGCTAGGCTTGTATTGAAAGGCTAAAATACTACTCGACTAGGCTAGGCTACTTCAAGGACCACACATACACACACACACACTCCAGGATACTGAAAATTGAGACGGATGTGTATGTGTGTGTGTGTGTATGTTTGGTTATAAGTTACGTGGTCTGGAGATGAAGGAAGGAAGGAAGGAAGGAAGGGTAGGTAGGTAAGTCTGTAGATAGATAGATATAGATAGATAGATATAGATAGATAGATAGAAAGATAGATAAATAGATAGATAGGAAGGAAGGTAGGTAGGGAAGTCTGTAAAAGGAAGGATGAAGGGAAGGATGTAAGGAAGGAAGAAGGATGTAAGGAAGGAAGAAGGAACGCAGGAAGGAAGGAAGGAAGATAGGCTAGGCTAAAAAGGTAGGAAGGTAGGAGGTAAGGTAGAGGCAGAGTTTATTTACCATCACACCCAAAATAACTCGAAGGCTTTAGGGTTAGGTTAGGTTAGGTTAGGTTATGCACGTCAACTCTTATTCACTCTCCCTCTCTCTCTTATTCACTCTCCCTCTCTCTCTCATTCACTCTCCCTCTCTCTCTCTCATTCTCTCTCTCTCTCTCTCTCTCTCTCTCTCTCTCTCTCTCTCTCTCTCTCTCTCTCTCTCTCTCTCTCTCTCTCTCGTGTGTGTGTGTGTGTAGCAACTTCTCTTCCTCCTCATTCTCTATCTCAGCGTGAACTCCTTAGAGCCAGTTTTTACTATAGGATATACAGTATATACCTACGCCTTCTGTTGCAATGTATTATGTATGCAGCCCGAGGGGACAAAACTGAAAAATTATATCTGCTAATAAAAAAAATATATAACAAAAACTTGCTTCAATTTTGTTCTGGTTTGGTTTGGTTTGCTGGTTCTGTACAAGTTGAAAATAAAAATAATAATAATAATCTGGCTTGGGCTATATTATCTGGGTACAAATTGAGAATAATAAAATATATATATATATATATATATATATATATATATATATATAAATAATAATTAATAAATAAGAAATAATAATCAGGGTTGGGCTATATTAACTGGGTACATCTTCAAAATAACAAAAATATATATATAAATAAATAAGAAACAATCTGGTTTGGACTAGGCAAATGTGTACAACGTAGGCTATAGATAAAAATAAAAATATGAATAAATAAATCAATTCAGAAAAAAAAGTACCAGTAAATAAAAAATACAATAAATATAAAATTCTAGCCTGAGCTATATATCTTTCACACAAATCATTTAGAAACTGGTGTATCCAATGCGTATAAATGTATATATAAAATGATTATATATGTACGGTACCGTAGGTTATGCATGAAGGTAAAGTTATATATAAATTTATATCTGATAATATATATATTGTACAGCAGGTTATTCGACACTATGATATAATTCTTAAAAAGTGTAATACATTTCATTCCTCCAAAGCATTGCCAAGAAACAAGACCAACTTAACAATAATAATGTTGTTTAATTAATGGAGTAGTTTGGAGGAATTAGATGCTCCAGATTAACCAAAGATGTATTCTCCCATTGATTAAGTCACTTACATCAGATGGAATATGTAAGGGGTCCTGTGATGTACCGTAGGCTATATATAGTCAGAAATTGAAGGTAAATGTGTTATTATTATTAAAAATAGACCCCAGCCCCCCCCCCAGCCCCCAACCTGAAGAAAAGAAGACAGCTTAGAGAAAAAAAGATGAACAGTTTAAGAAAAGAAGACAGTTTAGAGAAAAAAAGATGAACAGTTAGCTTAATAAAAAACATATTAGTCCTACTCTTGAAGCCAGCCACCAGTCCTACCTACACCATCAAAGACTGATTCACCAAGACCATATATATATTGCCACGAAACACCACCTATATGATATGGAAGGAGCTTGTTTAGTGGCATGGTCAGAAGGAATCAGAGCCTCCAATTCCCATACACGATTACAGGGTCCTTACAGTAGGTACAGTTGTCTTAGAATATTTAAAGTAAAGGTGTCTGGTGGTACCCTACCCTACTCTCTTTTGTATATGCCTACGCTACACAAGATGGGACAAAACACACACACACACACAGAAACACAAGAACACACACACACACAGAAACACAAGAACACACACACACACAGAGAAACACAAGAACACACACACACACACAGAAACACATGAACACACACACACACACATGGTGAAGTATTAGGGGCTGTTGACACACAGAATCACAAGGAGGGAACAAAACACACACACAGAAACACAAGACACACATACACACAGAAACACAAGGGGGACACACACAGAAACACAAGAGACACACATACACACAGAAACACAAGGGACACACACTGACACACACACATGGTGAAGTGTTAGGGGCTGTTGACCTCGTGTTCATTGTTTGGCATTATTGATGTGTCATCCAAGTGTACAGTACAGGTCAATAATATCTAACCCAACCAACCAACCAACCAGGACGGGATGAGTGTACTTAAGTGGGTAGGCTGATTCACTTTTGTTACCGTATATTGGAGTGCCTCGATTCCTCCAAAGTATGCCAGGATACAGGACCAGATGAACGAAAATAATGGTGTTCTGTTGCTTGGAATAGTTTGGAGGAATCGACTGCTCCAGATTTACCAACACTGTACTTCCATCATTAGAGGTTAACGAGTCCTTCAAACATTGACACGAAACACCACCTATATATATTTTAAGGAGCTTATTTATCTATCACTGGTGAATACCTTAGCTAAGACAACTGACTGACTATCTTACATTCCCTAGCCTAGCCTGTCTGTGTGTGTGTGTTAGCTAAAACAACTAGGCTAACTGACTTTCCTCCATTCCCTAGCCTACCCTCTGTGTGTGTGTGTGTGCTAAAACAACATAATTACTATCCTCCATTCCCTAGCCTAGTTTCGGTGTGTTGTGTGTGTGTGTGAGTGTACCATATGTTTGCACCCAACAAAGAATCTAATATACTATGACAGACACATTTTCAACCCTACACACACACACACACACACACTTTTGGTACATTGGAGTGCCTTAATTCCTCCAAAGTATAGGCTAATTATATGCCAAACAACATAACCAGAAATAAAATAATAATAACAATCCTAATAACAGCTTAATGTACTGTACTTACTCTTACTTCCTTCAATTAATTACTGGTAACATAAAGATCTATAACAACAAAAATACCCTATACTGTATATTATAATCTCTCTCTCTCTCTCTCTTTCTCTCTCTCTCTCTCTCTCTCTCTCTCTCTCTCTCTGGGCGTCTGTTTTCTGGTATAGGCTAGTTAGGCTAGGATTAATCACTATACTAGCCTTTCAAACTACCAAAACGAGAATCTCCTTAATTAAAAATACAAAGTACGGTATTTTATATCAGAATAATTTTGTTTCATTCGTGTAGCCTTATTACAGTATTATATTATTAATCTTCTATTCACTTAAAACAATATCATTCCCTTTTTATAAGACTGTCAATCTTTTACAAGCTCCCACAAAACTACCATAATTATATCAGCATGTCTGTTCATATTATTATTACTACTATTGTTATTATATTATTATTATTATCATTGTAACGAGTGTGGATAAGAAGACCTACGGTACTGGTGACCTTTACTCTGTGTGTGTGTGTGATGGTTAGAATGTGTGTGTGTGTGTGTAATGGTTGGAATGTGTGTGTGTGTGTAATGGTTGGAATGTGTGTGTGTATGTGTGTAATGGTTGGAATGTGTGTGTGTGTGATGGTTGGAATGCGTGTGTGTGTGTGTAATGGTTGGAATGTGTGTGTGTGTGTAATGGTTGGAATGTGTGTGTGTGTGTAATGGTTGGAATGCGTGTGTGTGTGTAATGGTTGGAATGTGTGTGTGTGCGTGTGCGTTGTCACTCTCCTTGTGTGTGTGTGTGTGTGTTTTGTTCCTCTCCTTGTGGTTCGGTGTGTGTGTGTGTGTGTGTGTGTGTTGAGAGGGGAGGGAGGAGGGGGAGGGGACTATACACCCAGGTGGATATTCTGTCAGCAGGTCAGCCAGCCCCGTGACTCATACCTTGGTCCACGAATATACCCCCCCACTACTACTACCCCTCCTTCCCCCACACCTCTAAGTCCCTCTGCTTCTATGTATCCCCCCTCCCTCCCTCCTACTACCCCTCCTTCCCCCACACCTCAAAGTCCCTCTCACTCCCTCTGCTTCTATGTATCCCCCCTCCCTCACTACTACCCCTCCTTCCCCCACACCTCAAAGTCCCTCTCACTCCCTCTGCTTCTATGTATCCCCCCTCTCCCTCCCTCTTCATCCCCCTCTTCTTTCATGTATCCCCCCTCTCCCCCCCTCTCTCCAACTCCCTCTTCATCCCCCTACTGCTAGTCCCTCTACTCCCACTTCATCCCCCTACTCCCTCTCTCCATGTCCCTCTCCCTCCCTCTTCTTTCATGTATCTCCCCCCCCCTCCCCCCCCTCCCTCTCACTCCCACTTCATCCCCCCCTACTCCCTCTCTTCCCATCCCTCCTCCTCATCTCCCCCTCCCTCCCAGACAAGGCCCCACCAGCTAAGCTATAAGGTTACTAATACAACATACAAACAGGTCAGTAATAAATAAAAATAAAATAAACAAATACATAAATAAATAAATAATATAAAAAAGCATTCCAGATGGCTTGAAATAAACAGGATAGCCTACAATTATATAAAACTGGTATAGCCTATATATATTTTGTTTTCTCAGAGCTAAAGGTATTTATATGTTTATTCCTGTTTCACCACCACATGAAATACTATATGAGGTGGTTCCTGGCAATTCAATATATATAAAGGCTACATTAGGAGTTTGTCGATTGGCCTATTGGGTAAATGTGTGTGTGTGTGTGTGTGTGTGTGTGTGTGTGTGTGTGTGTGTGTGTGTGTGTGTGTGTTGTCAATACAATATAGTTAGGCTAGGCTACATAAGGAGTGTGTCTATTGGGGAAATATGTGTGCGTGTGTGTGTGTGTGTGTGTGAAATTCAGTGATGGTGAATTATAATCTTTTAGCGTTCGTCAAAATTAAAAACTGCATAATTTCACTTAGGTGTGTGTGGCTTTCATTATGGTGGTGAATTTTAATCTTTTATCCTTCTTCAAAACATTCCTAAAAGGCAATAATGACTGTACCGTAGGTACTTAGAGTTGGGGATGTTAATAAAGTGTTTCCCATGTTGTAAATGTATCTTTTTTTTATCATTAATCAAAACATTTCGAGATTTTAAGAGAAGCAATTAGTAGGGAAAGTTATTTTTGGTGTGTTAGTTAATATAATCTTGCATTATTCTTCAAAGCACTCCAAATATAACAATAATTATAATGGAGAGTTTTTTGTGTGTTTAGTTGTGGTTGTGAATTTTATTAATCTTTGGGTGTGCATTTCCTTGTTGTGAATGCAATTGTTTATCATTAGCCTAGTTACGACATACTTCTAAAGATAGCAACTAGGCTATCTTTTACAGTTTATCATCAGAGCATATAAAACTTTGAATTAATCTTAAACTGTATTATAGAATCTCCTAAATCAATTAGTTATTCAAATGCAATTTCCTTTACCAGCTAAACATAATAAATCTTAAAATGTGTACCGGTATTAGGTATTATAGTTGTGTAGAGAAAGAAGCGAGTGTTGTCACCATCATATCTTCAAAAAGTACAGTACAAGTAAAAGTCTCTGTTGGGAAATCCTAAGTAACTTCCTCTGACAACAAACAGTTATTGTGGCCTAGATAAATTATAATACTTGTTTGTTGTTGTTGTTGTTGTTGTTATCTTCCTCACATTACTTTCACTACGCAACAGACAAATCAATTACAGTAAGAAAAGTATTACAAGGACTTAATAATTATGTATAATCACTACTGCTAACTCATTAAGTGAAAATAATTATTGCAACCAATTGTTTTAAAAGTAGAACCTGTTTTTGATAAATTTGAAGGCTTATTCCTACAAACTAGGCCATGAAACAAATCACATGTTATTTATAGAGGATCTGTTTTGCGACAAAGTTTGGAGGAATCAGTAGTCCTCCAATTTAGGGGCTACCAACAAAACAAAAGATTCTCCCCTTATTAAATACGGTCAGTATCAAAAGTATTAAGTGGATAGTATACTTGATAGATTATAGTGCCTTGATTCCTCCAAAGTATGCCAGGAAACAGACCCACATGAAGAAAAATAAGGTAGGATATTCTGTTGCCTGGAATAGTTTGGAGGAATCATTTGCTCCAGATTTACCACCAAAAACAATTTGGGGAATTAGGCTATTCATATTAGCTTATTTCGTTCACCTTCATCATTATTATTATTTTATGTCACAATCTATTTTCCGGTATACTATTTTTTTATTCTATATATATATATAACAAACTATAATCAGAACTTTAATGGTAGGTAAAGCCAAACTCTTTCACCTTACAAAAACAGCAACTATACACCGTAATAAAATACTTTCACGTAAGATTAACGGTAGCCATAAAACTAAAATACTTTCACGTAAATAGGCTATGGCAGCTATATAACTAAAATATATAACAAAAACTACAACAGCATCCATATATATTGCAAACTTCACACAGACAGCATCGATAGGCTATATAAAATAAATTCTCTTGCATAATAAATTAACAGTAACGGTAGTCTATAATTATAAGCCTATTATATAACAAAAATTCTCTCACCAAAAAGTAACTGTTGTATCACTGACAAAATTCTATCACATAATAATCCCCGTTAACTCGGTCGCATCTACAACCAATATATCATTTATTTTTGTACTGTATTTTTTTTTTCTGGAGTGATTACTTGTATGTGTTGAATTGTGTTGTTACTTACCTGGTGATCAACTGAGGATCTTTCTTTCTGACGAGGGTCCCGTTGCCCTTTGGAGGGAGACCGTTCTTCCTGGTCATCCCTGCTGGATTCTTCTTCTCTCTTCGATTCTTCTTCACGCTTTGCTACTTACTCCTCTTCCTTCCTCCTCCTTCTCCTCCTCCTTCAACAATTCCAACCAAGGATTTATTTATTTATCTTCAGTTTTTATATTCTTCACCACACACACACACACACAGACAGACACACAAGTCACGAGGCTGGCATATTGTATTGTGTTTTGTCAATATGTATACAATGTGTGAATATGTATCTATCTACCTTCACTATTTTTTTATTTAATTTTTCAGTGCAGTAATAATCTGAACGAACACAACTTTGTTTTCTTAATAATTCACTTTTCTTGTGATTTAGCTTAGCTCATCGCTCACTTAGGATAATAGGCATATAAAATTAATATACCACCAACACCACTGTAAAAAAAAACCACACACACACACACTCAGAAAACACGTAACTTAGGCTAATCTATGAACCCGGCTTTTATCACAAGCCTTGCATCAGTAATCTGTGATAAAACAAGCAAGTATTCACCACCCAGGGTATTCACAAGGTTCCACAATAATCGCCTGCAAGATACGTATTTTCAAGCACCTCTCGTCACTTCTTTTATTCACGTGTGATAACCGAATAGTATTAGCCTACTCGTGTGTGCATGAATGTGTTCTATTGGCCACAGGAATTCATACATATGATGTTATTTTAGAGGGTTTACAACATATATATAATGTAAATTAACTGCAATACAACATTATTATTATTTGGTTTGGTTGGTAATCAGTCACTTGGTAGGCCATTTGCAATAAAATATAGATAATGCAATCCTACGTAACTGCAATACTTTATCATTATTACTATAAGGTCTAGTTATGCAGTCACTGAGTCACTTCCAGAATAATGACCTCTTTCCATAATATAACCTGTGTAAGAATTCCTTTGGCCAACTGTACATACATTCCTGGACCTGCAACACATCACATGCAATAATAACGATAATTCTGGAGTCACGATCATGAACACACACATGCCTTCACGTCACTACCACTACCACACACACACACACACCGTATGTCTTGTGCTTGCTTCCACCTCAGTCAGTCACGCTACCAGAAGGAATGTGTACAAGATCGATAGGAATGTATACATGCTGGCTGGCTCTCACTCACTCACTCACTATTTATCTACTCCTCTCTCTCTTTATCTACTCTCTCACTCACTCACTATTTATCTACTCCTTTCTCTCTTTATCTACTCTCTCACTCTCTCACTGTTTATCTATTTCTCTTTATCTACTCTCTCACTCACTCACTGTTTATCTATTTATCCTTCTTTCTCTGACTATTTATCTATTTATCTTTATCTTTATCTACTCTCTCACTGTTTATCTATCTATCCTTTCTCTCACTATTTATCTACTTTTCTTTCTCTTTATCTACTCTCACTGTTTGTCTATTTATACTTTCTCTCATTTTTTTATCTACCCTCTCTTTCTCTACTATTTATCTACGTCTCTCTTCCTCTCTCTCACCACCAACTCACGTGAGGCTCAACGCAACATGTATCTAGCTAATTCAAAGCCTCAAGCCTCCACCACTCACTTCTTCCTGCTACACCGTATTTCATTTTCATAATCTCTCACTTCTTTGTACACGGCGTGGTATACACTCATTAACACTACACACACAAACACACACACTGAATGATGATGTCCTTAGCAGCAAACAGCAAGGGCACTAATATATTCTGTTTAATTAATCTCCTAATTTCTCCTTCCCGGAACTCCAATGTGAAACACTATAGTCTTGTCTTTTCAGCACCAACACGCATCCCAAGGGAATAACTGAGACAGAATATGGTCCAAATGTTTACGTAAATAATACACATAATGAAACTGTAGTCGATATATACACCACAAGATGAATCCATGGTGTTACTAGGGGCCTCCCAACACACTATAAATATCCACATTGGTTGGTAATACGCGTCATAAATATCCAATCCATCACGTACAGAAGAAGCCACACACACACACAGCTTTACCCAACCAACAGCCTTTCCAACCAAGACTGCGGTACACAACTGACTACAACAAGTCTACTATACACAGACGCGTGGTGGTGGTGGTGGGGAATGGGGATGGGGTGGATGGGGAGAGTGTGTGTGTGTGTGTATGTGTGGGGGGTGCCATCTTTAACCTACTACGCCTTAGAAAACAACAACAAAAACAAATAACGTAGCCTATACCACTTCTATACAGGTGTTACTTGAGCAGGATACTCGTAACTATCAATCGTGTGCCGTTGGAGAGTGTAAGGACATTAAATATGCTAAAGGAATGTTGTGAAAATGTATGGTTAATGAGTGATTGGCAGCTTTACAGTCAAGGGGTGCGGGGTCCTCATCTCTCCCTCCCCTCCCCTGCCTCCCCTTCCTTCCCTCCCCTCCCCTTCCTTCCCCTCCCTCCCCTCCCCTCCACTTACTACCCCTCTCCCAATCACGAATGCTACACACTACGAGATTTTCATTCCCTTCCCATTATTCCCATTCATTTGCAGCGGATATTTACATGTCGTGCACGTTACACCCGCACACGTGTTGATAGGTGTGAATTAAGACGCTAACAAATGCACTTCACACACAGTAAAGAGATAAACAAACAAAACAGCCCACAGAAATGGAAAGTCTACAACCCACTCCAAACTATAATCCACTCGCGCCACATCCGAACGTCTAACAGAAAACAAGATAGAAACACACACACACACACACACACCTTCTCTGTTGATAACCTCACACACACACACACACACACACACCTTCTCTGTTGATAACCTCACACACACCTTCTCTGTTGATAACCTCACACACACACACACACACCTTCTCTGTTGATAACCTCACACACACACACATATCACAACGAGTACCTGAATGTAAGATAGAAACACACACACATACACTCTGTTGATAACCTCACATACACGAGTACCTGAATGCAAGATAGAAATACAAACACACACACACACCCTGTTTGTTGATAACCTCACTCACCCACACACCGCAAGACACGAGTAGCCTAACTTAATAAGAAAAAAAAAAAACATTAACTACATCTGCTGCCTGTATGAAGAGATCAGTAAAAAAAATACAGTATAATTATATAGCAAACACCACCATTAATACACACATCACCATCAGATATTATTTATAAAGCACACTCACACACACACACACACACATACATCTCTCTCGCCCAGATGGATGGATAAAGGGATGGTTGGTGAGTCATAAAAAAAATAATAACAATAAAGAATCAGCAACAACTGAAACTAACTTGACCACGTATATTTATTTCCTACCACGTGTATTTATTTCCTATTTCTGATTAACGTTGCTTGGTTTTTAATACATACATAAATATTATAGTAAACATGGTGGTATCAAGCTATATAGACTATGCGTGTAGGCTATTTATTTCCTATTTATTCCTATTTATTTCCTTATAGTCATTATATTTCTTATTAATTAATGTTGCCTGGTTTTTCATAAGTACATAATTATCAAGCTAGACTCTATGCGTTTATTTATCAGAGTTCATAAACCATTTCAAGGCTACATTAGTGGAGAAATAAAAAAAATATATTATTAGAGTATACACAGAGGGAAATGGCGCCAAAACACAAAAAACTCCCACGCATTGCCGAAACTAAATAATTAATTAAATAGACATATATAAATAAATAAAACTATACCAACCATAGTCGTACAAGAAAAGATTTATATTTGCAAGAATTATGTTAAATATTAATTACCAATAAAACATACTGCGCACTCTTAAGATGCTGTTTTTGTTTTTGTTTTATTGTTTTTTTTTCACCTGCAATGATGTGTTAGTCTGTTTCCTGGTACAGTTCTGAGCAATATACACTACTACGACATAACATGAACCCGTTACAAGCGTTATCCATCAACGTGTAACACCGGATATGAGAGAGAGAGAGAGAGAGAGAGAGAGAGAGAGAGAGAGAGAGAGAGAGAGAGGGATACGGGAGAGTATGGATATATCAAGTTATAATATAATAGAGAGAGAGAGAGAGAGAGAGAGAGAGAGAGAGAGAGAGAGAGAGAGAGAAGGGAGAAGATGGATATATCAACAGTGAATTATAAGAGAGAGAGAGAGAGAGAGAGAGAGAGAGAGAGAGAGAGAGAGAGAGAGAGAGAGAGGTAAGGGAGAAGATGGATATATCAAGAGTGTATTATAAGAGAGAGAGAGAGAGAGAGAGAGAGAGAGAGAGAGAGAGGTAAGGGAGAAGATGGATATATCAACAGTGTATTATAAGAGAGAGAGAGAGAGAGAGAGAGAGAGAGAGAGAGAGAGAGGATGGACATATCAACACTACATAGATAGGCTAATAATAGTAAAGGTCCCTACATGTGTTGACAGCAGAAACTTTACTTAGTTAGTTAGTTAGTTATTTTTAGTTAGTTAGTTAGTTTTAGTTAGTTAGTTTTAGTTAGTTAGTTAGTTAGTTAGTTTTAGTTAGTTAGTTAGTTAGTTAGTTTTAGTTAGTTAGTTAGTTAGTTAGTTAGTTATTTTTAGTTAGTTAGTTATTTTTAGTTAGTTAGTTAGTTTATAGATAGTTAGTTAGTTAGTTACTTTATAGATAGTTAGTTAGTTAGTTAGTTTTTAGTTAGTTAGTTAATTTTAATCAGTCTTATAGAGATATAAACTATAATTATAAAGGGTATGAATATATATAAAGTTTAGAGGGTAATAATTCACTTTTGTTACATTGATTGAAGTGCCTTGATTCCTCCAAAGTATGTCAGGAAACAGCAAGACCAGAATAATAATAATAATAATAATAATAATAATAATAATAATAATAATAATAACAATAATAATGGTATTCGATCTGTTGCTTGGAATATTTTGGAGGAATAATTTGCTCCAGATTTACCAACACTGAACTTCACCCAAATAATAACAACAACAAAAACAACAATTGATTTTATTTTGGTAGAGATTCGGATCCGGGTGTGTTCCCCTAAGATTCGGATCCGGGTCTATTGCCTTAAGATTCGGATCCGGGTCTTTTCCCTTTTAAAATCAAGGAGGAATTGTTTGTGTGTGTGTGTTTGTTTGTTTGTTTGTTTAACTGGGTTTGGAAGCTTGAGTGGTAAAGTTAGATAAAAGTTTGTGATGGTTAGCCGGGGATAATGCAGGTGAACGAGAAGTTTGTCTGTGTGTGTGTGTGTGTGACGTTTCTTTCTCATGAGCTGGAATAGAATTGTGAGAGAGAGAATGTTTCTTTCTCATTGTACTGTACTTGAAATTGCTAGACTAAAATATTTGTCTACAATATAGTTTCACCTCACTAAAATGTACAGTCCAGTCACGAGCAGTAATAAGTATTCAGGTGTAGCAGCGAGCGAAGCGAGCAGCGCCGCAGGCAAAAGCACCCACGGCGCAGCCGTGGTGGGCGAAGCCCAGTGCTTGTAGTTACTTATTATTAATGCTATATATATTTCTTTCACAATAATTCCACTACGAATAATTATAATGAACAATCACCATATTTGCTTCCCCGATATCAGTATAAAATAATAAAAATAATGAAAACAAAAACAAAACAAGAAATATTAACAATAAGAAGATAATGATTTAGGAAACTGCCCTGCCCTACTCTACTCTACCCTACTCTACCCTGCCCTACCCTACCCTGCCCCTGCCTAAATCTAATTTGAGGACGAACCAATTAAGGAAAACGCGAGGAATTAAAGAAGAGAAGGAAGGTTAATCATTACCCAAGGAGAAACTCACCCACCATAAAGAAGTGGTAGTGGTAGTGGTAGTGGTGGTAGTAGTGGTGGTGGTATTAGTGATGGTGGTAGTGGTAGTATTATTATCATTATTATTAGTGGTGGTGGTGGTAGTGGTGGTTGTGGTGGTATTATTATTATCATTAGTTGTAGTAGTAGTAGTGGTAGTAGTAGTAGTTAATAGTGGTAATGATGGGGTTGTGGTTGTGGTTGTGGTGGTGTTGGTGGTTGTTATGGTAGTGTTAGTAGTTATGGTTGTGGTATTAGTAGTAACAGTGGTAGTGATGTGGTAGTAGTGGTAGTGAAGGGCTTCAGATATAACCGTGACCTACAGACTGGGTCATGAACACACACACACACAAGAGAGAGAGAGAGAGAGAGAGAGAGAGAGAGAGAGAGAGAGAGAGAGAGAGAGAGAGAGAGAGAGAGAGAGAGAGAGAGAGAGAGAGAGAGAGAGAGAATGTGTGTGTATGTGTGAGATGAATAAAAATCACCTATACAATTTAACTACATATACACATGCAAGCCATACACATACATACACACAACACACACATACACACACTTGTCGACATACACAACACACATACATGCATACACACACAAAACACACATACACACTTGTCGACACACACACACACTTGTCGACACATACACAACACATACATACATACACACACACTTGTCGACATACACATACATACATACACACACACTTGTCGACATACACATACATACATACACACACACTTATCGACATACACATACACACACACACTTATCAACATACACATCGACATACATACACACTTCCTCATCTTAACTACATGTACATACTCATAAATTATCACAACTAACTAATTAATCATCTCTGCTTACTGAAAACCCATCAACCTTACTTAGCATTTAAATTACAGTAGTTAATTTTTTCAAGTCAATCTTAATTTCTTTGTGTTAATTTTTTTCAAGTCAATATTAATTTCTTTGTGTTAATTTTTTGAAGTCAATATAATTTTCTTAGTGTTAATTTTTTCAAGTCAATATTAATTTCTTTTTGTGTTTATTTTTTAAAGTCAATATTAATTTCTTTGTGTTAATTTATTTCAAGTCAATATTAATTTCTTTGTGTTAATTTTATTAAGTCAATATAATTTTCTTAAGAGTAAATTAGTTGTTGGTGATAACTTTCATATAAATAACACCCCGTTGAAAACCTAATGAATAATAATACACTTTTGGTACATACATCATTATTATTATTATTATTATTATTATTATTATTATTATTATTATTATTACATAACATTTGGAAGGTCACTGAGTACTCCAAACTATGTCACGAAAATTCACAGAGTATTTTGGAGGAACCATTTGCTCCACATATTGTAAAAGCGAGTGAAATTATAAGGGAAAGAATGAAAAAGAGTGAAATTATAAGGGAGAGAATGAAACAGAGTGAAATTATAAGGGAGAGAATGAAAGAGTGAAATTATAAGGGAGAGAATGAAAAAGAGTGAAATTATAAGGGAAAGAATGAAAAAGAGTGAAATTATAAGGGAAAGAATGAAAAAGAGTGAAATTATAAGGGAGAGAATGAAAAAGAGTGAAATTATAAGGGAGAGAATGAAAAAGAGTGAAATTATAAGAGAGAGAATGAAAAAGAGTGAAATTATGAGGAAGTGAACGAAAGCGAGGAAAATGAGTGAAAAAAAGAGAAATGTTAAAGGAATGCGAGTGAAATGATGAGGGAAGTGAACGAAATGAAGTGAAAGAATGGAAGCGAAAGAAAGGTGAACGAAATGAAGTGAAAGTAAGTAAGTAAGTAAAAGAAAGGAAGTGAAGCGAAAGAAAGTTGAACGAAATGAAGTGAACGAAAAGTGATCGAAATGAAATGAATAAAAGAAATGTGAACGAAAGGAAATGAAAGAAAGGTGAACGAATGGATGCGAAAGAAAGCTGAACGAATGGATGAGAAAGAAAGTAAAAGAAAGAAGGTAAACGAATGGAAGTGAACGAAAGAAAGGTAAACAAAATAAAGTGAACGAAAGAAAAGTGAACGAAAGAAATGTGAACGAAAGGAAGTGAAAATGTGAACGAAAGAAAGGTGAACGTAAGGAAGTGAACGAAAGGAAATGAAAGATGAACGAAAGGAAATGAAAGATGAACGAAAAATAGTGAAAGAAAGGAAGGTGAACGAATAGAAATGAACGTGTGAGTGAAAGGTGAACGAAAGGAAGCGAAAGAAATGAACGTGTGAGTGAAAGGTGAACGAATAGAAATGAACGTGTGAGTGAAAGGTGAACGAAAGGAAGCGAAAGAAATGAACGTGTGAGTGAAAGGTGAACGAAAGGAAGCGAAAGAAATGAACGTGTGAGTGAAAGGTGAACGAATGGAAGTGAAAGAAATGTGAACGTAAGGAAGTGAACGAAAGAGAGGGAAAGAAAGAAATATGAACGAATGGAAGTGAACAAAATGAAGAAAAATTACATGACCTTGACCAAATACCAACCACAAGAGGAAGAGGAGGCTGTTCATTTAATATTTTTATTTTTACCTCATTCTTCTGTCATACATAATTATTATCTGAAGCCTAAAAATATATATATATACATACATACATACATATATACATACATAGTTCCCTCAGCTGGAGATGGTACATGTATACTTTTTTTTCTTTTTTTTGGTGCTTTGATTCCTCCAAAGTATGCCAGGAAACAGACCCCACATGAAGAAAAAAATAATATTGGTATCCTGTTGTTGCCTGCTGAAATATATTATAGTTTGGAGGAATCATTTGCTCCAGATTTATCACCCAAAACAATGTGATATTATAATTATACCCCCTTCATTTATTTTTAATTTTTTGTTTCATAAATATGCCTAAAAATTAAGTTATGCCTAAAAAATGTATTGTATTATTTTATTATATTGTATTAAATTGTATTATTTTGTCTATATACTGTAATGCATGTATACTAAAATATATGCAATAAATATACTTTACTTTACGTTATTTTACACTCTACAACAATTTTCTTATTCTTCTTTACACACACACACACACATAAACTTCATTTATTCTTTACTTACACACACACAAGCAGTACAACAATTCTCATTCTTTACACACACACACAAACACACTCTACAATTCTCATATTCTTTACACACACACACAAACACACTCTACAATTCTCATATTCTTTACACACACACACAAACACACTCTACAATTCTCATATTCTTTACACACACACACACTACAACAATTCTCATATTATTTACACACACATACAACAAATCTCATATTCTTTACACACACACACACACACACTACTGTACAACAATTCTCATATTCTTTACACACACACACACACACACACACACACACACATTTGTGAAGATTTTGTTTTTAATATGGCATATGATAACATCAAAAATTTAATTGACCCAAGGCAGTTTGGCAACATGAGGAAGTCATCCACCTCTCATTGTCTAGTAAGCTTTTTGGATTTCTTGCATAATGGCTTAGACAAACGCAAGACGTCACTGGCTGTTGCCTTTGTTGACTTCAGGAAAGCTTTTGACCTTGTTGATCACTTCACAGTTATCAACAAAGCCATAGCACTTGGATTACCCCCCTACCTGGTATCATGGCTGTGTGATTTTCTGGTTGGACGTCAACAGGTAGTGAGGTATAGGGGTGCTGTATCAGGGTCACAACCCCTCAGTTGTGGCGTCCCTCAAGGGACCAAAATGGGCCCCCTTTGCTATTTAATCCTCATTAATGATGCCCTGACCGAAACCCCTGCCAGGTGGAAGTATGTGGATGACTGTACAGTAGGGATTACAGTGGATAACACCTCACCAGACTATACACCACTACAAGGTATCCTGGACTTGCTGCAGGCATGGACTACAGTCAACAAGGTCACCATCAACCTTGATAAGACTGTAGTTATGCATTTCAACACTGCCACCACCCAAGTACAACCACCTTCAATAACTATGGGTGACCATCCTCTCCAGTTAGTACAGTCCACCAAACTCCTAGGTATCACCATCGACCATAAACTCAACTGGAAGGTACATGTGAATAACACGGTCAAGTCAGCCTCGTACCGTCTATACATGTTAAGACGACTGAGGTCACTTGGGACACCCATGTTGGAGCTTAGTACTATTTATAGCTCCTTCATCCTACCCAAATTGACCTACTGCTCACCGGCCTGGTCATCCTCCATTAATACCACCCAGAAACTCCAACTCGAGAGAGTACAAAAAAGAGCATGTAAAATAATACTGGGTGGCGAGTACACTGGGTACAACAATGCTCTCTCCACCCTCAACATGTTATCCCTCAGTCAGCTCCACCATCAGACACTACTCTCATTCGGCCAGGGACTACTACAACATCCACGTCACCGACACTTCCTTCCACCTACAATACCTCGTCCACCTCGTGCACTCCGTCACTCCAACATATTACAGCCAATAAGAGCCCGCACTGATAGGAATAAGAACAGTGCCATCCCAGCCATTGTTCACCTACTCAACAACACATAGTCTATACAATATACTGCCTTGTTTCCTTCTATATATTTTATGTTTCTTTCCAGTATTTATATATGTACATCAATTCATCACTGTATATTTTCAGCTTCAGGCTGCCACTCTCATCAATAAAACCGTTTATTATTATTATTATTATTTATTTTTACACACCCATCACTTTTTATACCCAGTTTACATACCCAATACACACTGTCTTGACCTCAGTAATACCGTTATATTAATCTCCGGTGTAATAATGTCTCATACCAACCTAACCTAACTGAACCAACAGCTGGGCACGAGGGGAGGGGGGGAAGGAGGGGGTAGGGGGGTAGGGGGGTAGGGGGAGAGGGGAGAGGGGGGAAGGGGGAGAGGGGGGGGGAGGAGGAGGGGGGAAGAGGATGTGGGGTGGGAGGAAGGGGGTATGGGGGTAGGGGGGAGAGGAGGGAAGGGGGTATGGGGGTAGGGGGTAGGGGTGAGAGGAGGGAAGAGGAGATGGGGAGATGAAACAGATGGGTGAGATGAGGGTAGGGGGTAATAATGGGGAGGCTGAGCCATGGAGTAGGGTAATGGGGGGGGGTGGCAAGGCAGCTGCACAAGACCTCCCTCCCTCCAACCAACAACAACAACATTACCCAGGGGGTCTGACTATATTCTCTGTGAAGACTATAAGCATCTCCCCACAGAGCCAGAATAAAGATGGTTGTAGGATCTGGTCCCTTTCTAGTGGATCTGAGATCCGTCCACAGGAACTAAAAATCCATGTGAGGTGTACTGCAACCCAAAGGCTTTTTTTCCCCACTGCTGTATGGACCGCCAGTACTCAGGGGTGTATTATCCCTTTGCATGTAGCAATGTAAACTCCCTCCCCATTTATGGTCCCTTTTAGACTGGTCTCATGGAAGGTGCAGCCTCACTTGTAGCTCTTGTGGTAATGTGGACATGGGCCCACACCCAGTGCCTTCCCCCCCAATCTCCCTGGTGGTTGGAGGCCCCTAGACCAAGACTATCTATATTCTATAGTATTGTAGATGGCCTTGCCCAGACTCCCTGGTCCAGTAAGCTCTGGTCCCATTTTTCTGAGTCTCTGAGATGTGCTTCAGCAGCCCAGGGGAAAACATCAACAACAATAATAGATAAGGAAGAAAAATGTACCTATCAGTATACAAGTACTGTATTGCCAATATTGTACAGTTATTAATCTATTACTACTACTACTACTACTACTACTACTACTACTACTACTACTACTACTACTACTACTACTGTACTACTATTCCTACTCCTACTCCAAATTGCTGATTCATGATTGATTAATTAATATGTATTGTTGTTATGGAATTCTGACTGATGATTAAAATGTGTTGCTGTTGTGGATGAACCCCCCACCAAAAAAAAAAAAATCAAAAGAAAAAAAATGTGACAAAATTTATCAGCACGTTGTCAATACAGCGCCATAATTATTTCCACTACTACTACAACTACTACTGATATCACAACTTCACAACAACACACCAAAAACATCACCACCAATCGTATAAATACATAAAATCATCAATATGTCTGGTCAATTCGACACGGTTAATTCGCCGAATATGAAAAATATAAATAAAATGTTCAATTCAATGTCTGTATGATGTAATGCTTATCCTTCTTATCTGTACATGATGGCTGTGTGTGATTAGTTGGGTTTCCATAGGTCAAATCTGTGCTAAAATCTATTATATACTATACATACTGTACACGACTCACTGACTGACCGACTGACTCACTGACTCACTGACTGATTGAATGTATCCTCGTCTTTCTCTAATAATGCAATTCTGTATTTTTTTTGCAATTCTGTATTTTTTTCGCAATTACAGTATTTATATATCCTTGACTTTTTTGTTTTGTTTTGTTTTTTGCAATTATTTATATATCCTTGACTATTTTTTTGCAATTATGTAGAGAAGCTGATTATTTTTTTGCAATTATTTATATATCCTGACTTTCTTTTTTTTTGCAATTATTTAGAGGGGTTGACTATTTTTTGCAATTACTGTACTTAGAGTGGCCTGCCTATTTTATTACAAATATTTAGAGTGATCTGACTATTTTATTACAAATATTTAGAGTGATCTGACTATTTTATTACAAATATTTAGAGTGATCTGACTATTTTATTACAAATATTTAGAGTGATCTGACTATTTTATTACAAATATTTAGAGTGATCTGACTATTTTATTACAAATATTTTGAGACCTGATTATTTTTTGCAATTACAGTACTTACAGAAGCCTGACTTATTTATATTCCACCTCTATTCATGACTTATTTATTTATATATGCTGTAGTACACTCACACACAAACAGACAGACAGACAGACAGACAGAGACAGATAAACGGACATCTATCGAACATGAATAAATTAAACACAAATATACAGATGGAAAGACATATATACATATAAATGGTCAATATTTATCAATTGGTCACACACAGATAATCAGATATCTCATAAATCTGAATTAGAATACTGTATAGCCTAATTATTATAAAGATTACACCCATGTCACATTTAAAGTATACTATCTAAATAACTATCTGATCAAGTCATACACACACACACATAAATATGAAGAGGCATTAGGTGAATATTAACTAAAATATGATATACGGATTCCACGTGTTTGGTATTAATGTTTATCACCTATCTATGCAGCCTTTAGAACTCTATACTGGTATTAATTGAAAGAGATTATATATTCCCACTCCACATCCAACTCCACACACACACACACACATACACACATCCAACTCCACATACAGACACACAGACACACACACACACACTTTCCATTGAATCGAACAAATACAGCATAATATCATCCTTTCACAAAATAAATATGTTTAATGTTAATGTATTACACCTATTTACCCAGCCCTTACATTTACCAGTATTTAATAACATCTTCCCACATCCAACTTCACACACACACACACATCTCACTGAATCAAACACATAGAGTATAATATAATAACTTCCCAAATAATTAAGATTAATGTTATTGTTTGCCACCTAACTCAATCAAACGAGTAGAGTATAAAATTATTATTATTATACTGTATACTGTATACTGTATCAAATACAAACTTAAGGGGACAGTACAGTATACATGTACTTTTGAAATCTCTTGGAGAATCTCTTGGTACAGTATATTGAAAGGTTTGTAATTCCACCAAACTTTGCCAGGATGTTTCATGGCATAGTTTGGAAGATTTTGTAGCCCACCAATTTACTCTCAAAAAGATCTCCCTAGAAGTGTTGAAATAAATCTTCAGAAAAATCTACAGGTTTATCAGTTAGAAAAAAAAATGGTTAGGTTTATCATAGTTGCAATAAAATATGGTTAGTTTATCATAGTTGCAATAAAAAAAAAACACTATTAAGATTCATGTCACAAAAATAGTTGCAGTTTGGAATTGCTAAAAAATTATAAAGTTTGCTATAAAATATACAGGGTTAATCAGTCAATAAACAATTTCCCAGGTTTTTTAGTTGCTCAATAATTCCCAGGTTATGAGTCGCTAAAAAATGTCCAAGTTTTGCCATCAAAGACGCTTCGGTACTGTACCTTATTGCCAACACACTTGTGTACACCGTAGCATCCACAAAAAAAATATATATACAAGCAGAAGAGATTGGAGATAAACGGAAAAATAGTTTATGCAGTAGTAACATAAAAATATATACATAAATATAGCTAAAGGCTTTATAACAACTGAGTAAAGTAAAGTTAATCATACAATATAACCTAAACTCAAGGGTTCAGATTCTATCCTGATTTCAGTGAGAGAAAAATAACTAAAGTGCTGAAAGTGTAGGCTACCATAGTGTACCATATTGTATACAACATAATACTGTATAATTATTCATTACAAGCACAGGTTTTCTTTTGTCTGTTCTTCACAAAACGTGTACGAGGTGTAGGCGTCCACGAGGCATATGTAACTTACATGATCACCAAATAGTTAACCATTTAGGCTACTTCTTTAATCCTGTGTACAAATCTAGTCACTCCCATCATATAAAATTTAAGACAGTTGGCACTTACCGTTTATCATTTACAATCCATTGATACAACCATATGATACATAAATGAACCTTCCTAAACAGTAAAGCAAGTATCAAATATCAGTATTCAATTAAACCCATGTCCTTACTCCTACTGCACCCCTCGGTAAATATTTGAGCCGGTTCATACATACCCAACGAAGTAATAAACAATTCATCAAACAGTGACACAGTATTGTATGCAGTTAAGGAGAAACAATATTCCAATGCCAGAGAATTGGAGACTTCTCATTCCTGCAAACTATACTGCCAAACAGCATCTATATCAGAGCAATTCTGTTTTGTAGTTTTATTTAGAGGAATCAGCAGCCCTCCAATTAACTAACAAAGTATTGTATGTGGTATTCCTCTTTTAACAAAGCACAAATTCCTGCTGCATCACTCGTTTGAAACAGATTGAAGACAGTCATCACTTACCTCGACACGAGATCGTCTGGAGTCGACCGAGAGTCCATTCTGTGTTCGTTGTGTACCGAGGTGGAGTCTTGAGTGGCAGGCGGGGGAGTGGCTGGTGGAAGGGAAGAGACGAACATGAGGTTAAAGATGGGAAGTTGGGGTGGGTATCAGGGGGAAGGGGGAGGGAGGGGGAAAGAGAAGGCAGGAGGGGTGATGGGGAGTGGCTGGTGGAAGAGATGAGTATGAGGTTAAAGAAGGGAAGAAGGGGAGGGTGTCAGAGAGGAGGGAGGGAAGACAGAGAGAGAGAGAATGGAGGAAGGGTGATGGCGTAAAAGGAGGCAGGAAGGTAAGAATGTAGGTGAAATATGAGGCGTCAGTTTCCAGAGTAAAAGAAATGCACTTTTCTATCTATATCTATCTATAGCTCTGACGCCTCGTTCCCTCCGGGAACTCCCCCGAAGGGGATGGCCACGGCAGAAAAGTCTCCAGTCTTCCCTGTTCAAACACTCCCTCCTTACTTGGTCCAGCCCTCCCCTCCCCCTCATGTTTCTCTCCTTTACATACTCTTCCACTCTGCTCTGCCACCTAACTGGTGGTCTGTCTCTCACACCAGGTCCCACAACTTCACTTCTATACACCTTCTTTACAAACTCCTCACCTTGCATTTTCTCTACATGTCCAAACCACCTCAAAGTATTACGTTTCACTCTCTCAACCACTCCACACTCAATACCGATTGCCTTCTCACTCATACCACATCTCTTATACACACTTTCATTACCTTCTCCATCCCACCTTGTCAGTCCACATGCACCTCTCAGATAACTCATTTCCACACCACCTATTCTCGACTGATGAGCCCTACTCCATGTCCATGTCTCCGACGCATACGTCAGTGTTGGCAGGATTATACTATTTCGTAGTCCCCTTTTCACTTCCATACTCACACTTCTACCCTTCATTATCCTCCCCAGTGATCCTAAGACTTGTCTACCCTTCACTGTTCTCTCCCTAATTTTTCTGCTAAAAATTCCAGTACATCATTAATCGGGACCTTGCTGAAAAGGGAATCAACATCAAAACTGACCATTCTGCCTGTAAACAAGTCTAAGTTTATAATTCTGTCAATAAAATCAGAGGAGTTTTTTATATGAGAGTCCGAGACATTACCCATTAGGGAAATTATGAGACGTAGGGGAATGTGACTTACAGCCAAACATCCTATTCATTCCTCCTACCACCTATCCTACCTCATTTACTCTATATTTTACCTCTGTCTCTATTTTGCTATCCTCCGTCACCTTTGACCTCAAATACTTAAAGCACTCCACCTCCTCCAATATTTCACCATCTAGTATTATATTCATCCTTCTACCTTCTGCTCCTCTCCTACATCTCATTACTTTGCTCTTTGTCATATTTACTCTCAGTTTCCTCTTGCTACACACCCGTCCAAACTCCTGCACTAACATACTCAGTTCATTTTCTGACTCTGCCACTAACACCGTATCATCAGCAACAGTATATAATTGCTTTAGGCCCAACTTTCTACCTCTGCTGTCCACCAAACTCAGTCCTCTCTCCATCACCCTAGCATTTACCTCTCTTACCACACCGTCCATATAAATATTAAACAACCATGGTGACATCACACAGCCTTGACAAAGTCCCACGTTTACTGGGAACCATTCACTCACGTTACTTCCCACTCTAACACACACTCTACTGTTTACATAGAAACTTTTCACCCCTTTCAATAATCCCCCCCCCCCCCCAGCCTGTACAACTGCAAAACCTTCCTCAAACCATTTCTATTTATTCACTATAGATTCACCATTTATCCATTTTAGTAGCTTCATTATCTATAAACTCCTGGTTAGACCCTGACAGTTTAACCTACTCCTTGTATCACGTAAAGTTATAGATTCTACATTTTCCTTTTTTAGTAACTTCTTTAATCTACAGACCTCCTGATTAGACCAACATAGGAGTTATAGCCTAGGTTACATATTTTTTCTTATCATTTAAAACTATAGATTCACCATTTATCCTTTTTAGTACCTTTTTAAATCATAGACCTACTGACTAGGCCTACATACTATATATTTAGCATTTGCTTTTCAATACCGGTAGCTACATTATCAATAGACCCCTGCTTTGGGGTTTTATTGAGGCGAATAGGGAAGTTCTGTTGTTAAAGTTGGGGAAATTTTGTGCATCAGTCCTGGTATTTTATGAGTGTCGGGAGGATCGTAGCTGACAGTCTGACACTCGTAATTTAATGTCTTATGAGGTCTCAACTTCTTAGTGGTCTTCTTTGGTGGTTTATTAGGAGCCATAATGAATGATGTAGACACCCACAACATTATTATATCCCAGGAGAATACTTTTTCAGTTTTTTTTTTTTCAATTATTTGGGATACAGTAATTATGGGTAAAATTGGTGGGCCCAAAAAGTTCCGGATTAAGGGACTTTTACTGTATATAGATCCCTAATTAGGCCAAATTAGACTAAATATTTAGGTCAAATTAGGTCAAATGTCTATACAGATCCCTAACTAGGCTAAAAAAAACTATCTATATAGACCCTTAGTTAGATCAAATACATAGATCTCTAATTAGGCCAATCATCTAATTAGGAAAAACAAAATTACAGATCCCAGGTTATCTCTGACATACGTGGTGGTGGTGAGTGTCGTAGTGTGGTCTGGATGGGGTGTTGTGGTACGGAGAGGTCAGAGGAAGGGGCCGAGGAGGAGTTGTTGGTCTGTGTGGCTACGACCTTCCCCAACACCAGCACCACCCTGTCATTGGTCGACTTGAGGCAGGCCACAGCGTCCTCGTGCGTCACGTTCTCCAAGTTGACGTCACCAGACTGATTGGGGGCGGGAAGGGAGATTAATAATTAGGAGATTGGCAACATGGGAGATTAATAATTAGGAGATTGGCAACATGGGAGATACATGATGAGGAGTTTGTTGGAAGGGGAGATAAATTATGAAGAAATTGGCAACATGGGAGATAAATGATGAGGTGATTGGCAAATGTGGGAGATAAATTATGAGAAAATTGGAAATCGGAGGAGATAAATGATGAAGAGAAAAATGATGATGAGATGAGCAGGAGGGATTTAAAT
Source organism: Petrolisthes manimaculis (assembly GCA_034508575.1). Lineage (NCBI taxonomy): Eukaryota > Metazoa > Arthropoda > Malacostraca > Decapoda > Porcellanidae > Petrolisthes > Petrolisthes manimaculis. Next base: position 29,094 of record JAWZYT010006584.1, read on the forward strand.
GACGAGGAAATTGGCAAGAGGGGTAGGGTAGAAAATGATGGCGAGAAAAAATAATAATGATGTACGGTAATAGGAGGTAGATGGATGTAGAGTACTGGAGAGACAGAGAGAGACAGAGAGGGAGAAAACTAATGATGATACTAATAGAGGCACACAGAGGTAAACTACAATATTACAGTTAATATGACGGCACAGACTAGGTATTGACAGGATTCTTATTTTTCTCCCAAACTTTGATTGATTGATTGATTGAATGTTGGTTAGTCTTTCCTACTTTCTACAAAAATTGTGGTATCATATCAGCCCCAGCTACATAACACATACACCCATCTAAACATCACCTACAGTACTTTACACACATTACATATTATTATGTGTAATGTCAACTCTAAAACACTTTCTCAACACATCACATTAAACTATTCAATGCAAACTTCTCCCCTATGGATGAATAGGGAGGTTCCAAGGAGGAGGAAGGAGGGAAGGGAAGGGAAGGGAAGGGAAGGGAAGGGAAGGGAAGGGAAGGGCAGGGCTGGGCAGGGCAAGCAGGGCTGTGCAGGGCAGGGCAGGGTAGGGAGAATAGGAGTAGAGGAGAGTAGTGTAGAATAGATATAAACCACTACCCACCGGTGTATCCCTGACTGCTATGAGTTTATCACCAACGCACACCCTTCCATCAACGTGTGCCGCGCCGCCCTCCATGATCTTGGTGATATAGATGCCATTGTCCCCTGGAATGTGTTGGTTACCGATGCCCCCCGCGATGCTGAACCCAAGGCCTTTGTTACCCTTGATCAGCTCCACCTCCAACAGTAGTACGTTGGGGGGACGCTTACGACGCTTCACACACTGCAACACAAAGTGGGACATTAGTACACCAAAAGTGGGATTAAAATATTATAAGAAAAATATAATACTGCCTAATGAACAATCATGAGCCAAAATAAGTACTGTACTGTATCCAAATTGTATCCAAAGCTTCTGTAGTCATGAGCTAAAATAAGTACTGGTATCCAAGTCTTGATGAAGCTCTGAATCATCTGATATAATATGCCAGTTATTTAATTACAATGTTTATCCTGTCTCATACATGCAGGAACTCATTTTATATTTCATCAAGCTATTCACAGTAGATCTGGATACTTATTATAGCTCATGACTGTACTTCATTCACCAAATAAAGTAAAGTGAGAGATTAGTATAAATCAGATAGATATAATACCGGGTACTGTACAGTCATGGCTGATAGTGCTGGGTCAGGGTCCATGGAGTGTTAGAGAGCAACTAAACAATTCGAAAAAGTGAGTCTTCTAAACCTCTTTCAGCTTTGAGAATGGTTTGGAAAATTCCCTTGTTCGAATTCTGTTCAGTTGCTCTCCAACACTCCTTGTACCCTGACCCTGATCCAGCACTATCAGTCATGACTGTACATCATTCACCAAACAAGACAAAGTGGCCATTACTGTATGAAAGATATAATAATGGGAATTGTTCATCATTCACTAAACAAGACTAAACACACACATGTAACACTATATGAAATGCATATAAATGGTACATTATTCAGTAAGTATAAAACTCACATACATAAGGAAAAACCCTTTTTATAAAGAATTGTGGATATAACAACCTCTTTGTCCTGACTGAACTAGCTATGGCTATACCAAACTTTATTTGGTGTGTGCAAAGAATGGGATGAGCTGACTCAACATGTTTTTGTTACTGTCAAGAATGGCGGGGACTGTGTGCAAAGTGATGACTGTACAGATATTGTAAAGTGTTTAATATCAAGTATACAATGCAGTGGTGACTAAGCAGCATTTACTGTACAATATACAGTACTGTATACCTCTGGTGCTCTGAATGAGTGACAGAATGACTCCCCATATATATCAAACTCAGTTCACTATACCCTGTACAGTATAGGAGACAGAAATACCAACCATCTTTTATAATGAACTTTCGGATATAATGTCAGCCACTTCCCCCAAATTGGTTCAATATATTGAGGTTTTATTGTACTGGGTGTACAATGGAAAGTAACTCACACTTTGAAACTTGTAACCAGTGTGTGTGTGTGTGTGTATATATACTACTATTAATGAACTAAACACTTATTCCCTTGGCAGTAACAGTTAAGGTTACTACCTACCAAGGTACTATAAATATCTATATGATATGTTGAATGGCCGGGATTGAATGTTTGCTTGACACTTCATAAAATGTAATGCTATTATTTTACCATTACATAAGAAACACACACAGTGGATACAATTTTATAGGTAATGTGTAATATTAGTACATGATACACATGAAAAGAAAGCTCTTCTTCACTCAATTTGTATTATTGTGCAATACAAATTCAGCGATGGAAAATGCCCATCTTTGCTCAATTTGTATTATTCTATGATGCACCTATAACAATGATGAGCCTTTTCCTTGTTAAATAATATCACCCACAGCCTCAAATGTACGGAAAAAGTGGCAAAGGGAGTATAGTATTATCAACAGTACAAAGGGCAATTGATATACAATAAGATGATTAAATTTAGCATTATTCTTTTAACGCTGGCTCAGTATATCACTTAAGTCTGTCTGGTAATGAATAACAAAGGCCTGGGAAAATATTTGGTGGTCTTCAATGAGGGATATACAGTACATACACCCATAACACCAGCCTTCTTTAGTGTACTGGGGGTGTATGGGAAGATCCTTACTGAAATACTCATTGAAGTAACAGGGAATAAAGTTAGTGAGGACCAGGGAGGGTTCAGAAAGGGTAGAGGATGTGTGGACCAGATATCTGCATTAAAATCAACATTGGAGAAATATATTGGGAAGGGTAGGAAGTTGTATGCTGCCTTCATGGACTTGGTGAAGACATACAATAGGGTGGATAGGAGAGCTATGACAGAAGTGTTGAGGATTTATGGTGTTGGGAGGTCTTTGCTGAAAAGCATTAAAGCATGCTGAGGCAACAACATGTGTGCTGGTAGAGGGTAATCTAAGTGAGAATATTAATATTAGTGTAGGGCTGAGACAGGGATGAGTCCTGTCACCATGGCTGTTATATATATATATATATATATATATATATATATATATATATATATATATATATATATATATATATATATATATATGGATGATTGTATGAGAGATGAAGGCCGAAGTGGATGGCTTGGAAAGTTGGAGGCAAAGCTGAGGCTGAATGGATTAAATTGGTCCTTGGTGGCAAATTTATTTGCAGATGACACTGTGCTGATGGTTGAGAGTGACAGGGAGTTACAGAGGGTGGTGGAAGAGTTTCAATCCATATGTAAACGAAGGAAACTGAAGGTGAATGTTGGTAAAAGTAATGTGATGATATTTGAGAAAACAGAAACTGAAGTGATTGACTTTGCCACACCTTACAGAGTGGGAGTACCAACTGGGACTAAGGCCCGTAGTTTAAACAAATTTGAGGGCCCTTACTGGAGCTCTATTAATTCTCCAAACTACTCCAGGCAACAGATTCCCGATTAGAAATACAGAAGGGTTCTGTGGCCTGGATTATTTTGGAGGATTCACACAGCTCCAGTAAGGGCCCTCAAATTCTTTAAAACTAAAGCCTAAATGTGAGATAACTCTGAGAGGTGAGAGGATGGAGGAAATTAAGGAGTTTATTACAAGGATCAGGGTACAGTTCTGTGTAAACATGGAAGTTTGGAAGGAGAAATTAGGGAGAGAGCAGTGAAGGGTATCACTGGGGAGGATTATGAAAGGTAGAAGTGTGAGTATGGAAGTGAAAAGGGGACTACGAAATAGTATAATCCTGCCAACACTGACATATTCGACAAAGACATGGATTAGGGCTCATCAGTCTAAAATATGTGCAGTGGAAATAAGTAACTTGAGAGGAGCATGTGGACTTATCAGGTGGGATGGAGAATGTCATGAGAATGTGTATGAGAGATGTGGTAAGAGTGAGAAGGCAATTGGTATTGAATGTGGAGTGGTTGAAGAGAGTAAAATGTAATTAATACATTGAGGTGGTTTGGACATGTGGAGAGAATACAAGGTGAGGAGTTTGTAAAGAAGGTGTATGGAAGTGAAGTTGTGGGACCTGGTTGTGAGGCAGAACACCAGTTAGATGGCAGAACAGAGTGGAAGAGTATGTAAAGGGAAGAAATGTGAGGGGCAGAGGAGAACTGGACCAAATAAGGAAGGAATGTTGGAAGAACATGGAAAACTGGAGACACTTCTGCCATGGCTACCCTCTTGGGGGGAGTTACCGGAGGAAACCAAAATTATACCAGAAGTGTATTACCCCCTTCATTTAAACTTCCTTCCATCTCACTCACTAAATGAAGTTTTATACAGTACCGTATATGATTTACATCTACAGTACTGTATATAAATTCCAGTACTGTACATTCTATCTACGGGTATCTAAACCTATATCAACATTATGGATAATTTGTCCATATCTAAAATGTACAATGTTGTGCTCAGTTTTTATATTCATATTTCTATAATTTCTCTATATTTTTTTTTTACTTTAATTTTATCAACGTACAGTATCTATATTTTCTCTACGTAAACAAACAAGACTTACTAAATACAGTGTTGCTCTCGGTTGTTATATATCAATGTATTTATAATTTCTCAATATATTTATTTTACCTTTAAAAACTATATCAAATTATCTACAATTTCTCTATACAATACAGTATTTTCAATTTACTTTTAAAAACTATATCAACTTGTTTATAATTTCTCTATACAGTATTTTTAATTCTACCTTTAAAAACTATATCACTGTATCTATATTCTGCCTAGACTCACCAAATGTACAGTGTTGCCAGCACGTTTGAGAGCATCTACAGCCGTGGCGTGGGGAACATTGACAACACTGACATCATTAACAGACACTATGACATCAGTAATCTGTAGACGACCATCATTAGCTGCAGCACCACCAGGAATCAACTTGGTGATGTAGATGGATGTGTCAGACCTGCAAGTAATGGTGACAATTAGTGATGATGGCAATTAGTGATGGTGGGAATTAGTGATGATGGCAATTACTGATGGTGGGAATTAGTGATGATGGCAATTACTGATGGTGGGAATTAGTGATGATGGCAATTAGTGATGGTGGGAATTAGTGATGATGGCAATTAGTGATGGTGGGAATTAGTGATGATGGCAAATACAGTAGTACAGTAATTAATTTTATATGTATTCTACTGTAAATAACACACACATGAGAAATAACTTGGTGATGTAGATGGATGTGTCAGACCTGTAAGTAATGGTGACAATTAGTGATGATGACAATTAGTGATGATGGGTAATAGTAATGATGGCAATTAGTGATAGGTATTGGTGATGAAATAAATTAGTAGCATTGAATTATATATGTATGGTTAAAAATATACATAATACACACACACACAGACACACACATCTCCCCGTGGTGTAGCAAGAAAAATTGGAGGTTAGCGAGTCCTTCAAACATTGCCACGAAACACCACCTATATAGAAGGAGCTTGTTTGGTGGCATAGTCAGGAGGAATCAGAAGCCACCGGGTCATATACACAATCACAGGGTCCCTTATATGACCCTGTGATCGTATATGAGTCTTGGTGGCTTCTGATTCCTCCTGACTATACCACCAAACAAGCTCTTTCTATAGAGATGGTGTTTCGTGGCAATGTTTGAAGGACTCATTTACCTCCAATGTTCTTTAATTAATGGGGTACGTAGTACAGTGTTGGTAAATCTGGAGCAAATGATTCCTCCAAACTATTCCAAGCAACAGGACACCATTATTTTTGTTCATCTGGTTCTGTTTCCTGGCATACTTTGGAGGAATCAAGGTACTCCAATGTAACAAAAGTATACAGTACTCTCCTTTTTAGAATACAGTACAATACAATACAATATTCTGTTATTGTCTTTCTGTATAATTTCCTCACATCTCTCTTGACCTAATATACTTCAAATCTATCTACAGTATATCTATCTATCTAAGCATATCTATACTGTATATATTTATCAATCTATCTATATTTTTTCTATTATCTAATAAATAGTTCACACCTATTTATATTCATTTATCAATTATCTCTCTCTCTCTCTTACTGACCAGTGTGTGTGTGTGTGTACCAGATAAATTATGTGGATTGTCCGTGTGTGTGTGCAAGCAATATAAAGATAATTTTGGTGTGTGTGTGTGTGTAACCCATATGAAAATCATCCATGTGTGTGTGTACCAGATATGTGGATCATACATGTGTGTGTATGTGTGTAACCAATATGAAGATTGTCCATGTGTGTGTGTGTGTGTAACCAATATAAAGATCATCCATGTATATAATTATGTGTGTGTGTGTGTGTGTATACCAAACATGTTGATCATCCATGTATATATGTGTGTGTATACCCAATATAAAGATCATCCATGTGTGTGTGTGTGTGTGTGTGTGTGTGTGTGTGTTCCAGATACAGTATAAAGATCATCCTTGTGTGTGTGTGTGTTCCAGATACAATATAAAGATCATCCGTGTGTATGTGTGTGTGTGTATGTGTGTATATATACGTACCCGATATGTGGATTGTCAGTTCCCCCAGCAATACTGAAGCCAAGACCTTGATTACCACGTTCCAAGATGATGTCCTCACTCTCCCACTCATCCTGGCCACCATTCGCCTGTTGGGGAGAAATGAGGGACAGTTGTAGTTTGTTATAAGGGCAGGGAGGCAGGGAGGGGAGGGAGAGTTGAGAGGGGGGAAGGGAGAGTTGAGGGAAGGGAGAGAAGGAAAGGGAAGGGAGAGTTGAGGGGGGAGGGAGAGTTGAGGGGGGAAGGGAGAGTTGAGGGAAGGGAGAGAAGGAAAGGGAAGGGAGAGTTGAGGGGAGGAGGGTGAGAAGGAAAGGGAAGGGAGAGTTGAGGGGGTAAGGGAGAGAAGGAAAGGGAAGGGAGAAGTGGAAAGGGGAGGGAGAGAATGAAAGGGAAGGGAGAGTTGAGAGGAGGAGGGAGAGAAGGAAAGGGAAAGGAGAGTTGAGAGGAGGAGGGAGAGAAGGAAAGGGAAGGGAGAAGTGGAAAGGGGAGGGAGAGAATGAAAGGGAAGGGAGAGTTGAGGGGGGGAGGGAAAGAAGGAAAGGGAAGGGAGAGTTGAGAGGAGGAGGGAGAGAAGGAAAGGGAGTGTTGTTGTTGTTAGTTGGGGAAGGGAGAGTTGAGGGAGGGAGAGTTGAGGGGAGGAGGGAGAGAAGGAAAGGGAGAGTTGTTGTTGTTAGTTGGGACAGGGAGAGCGAGGGAGAGTTGTTGTTGTTAGTTGGGACAGGGAGAGCGAGGGAGAGTTGTTGTTGTTAGTTTATACTTTATAGCAGTGTTGCCAACCCCTTGAGACTTCTTCGCCCTACACAGACACTGAAATTACCCTACATTTACCTTCATCGCCCTACGACTTAGCAAGTTAGGATAAAAATATTCCTCAACTACTTGGAGGTTTTATTTATAATAATATATAAACAAAAATGTTCTTTTTCTTTTGAATATATGCAGTTTCAATAATATTGGACCTCAGTCCGGAGGTACAAAATGAACCGTAAATGAAATGTAGTAAGAATATATAACTAAACAACAGTAAAAGCATGAATATACACCAATATACATATTTGTTTTTATCTTGATCTTGTGGGTTTTTGCTATTATTTCTGCTAGAGAAATAATGCTCTTTCAGTCGGGCCCTTCTATATAATTTGAGACCGACTAAATATGGCGACTATTTCCCTTTTTTTTTTTTTTTTTTTTTTTTTTTTACAATTTTCTATTTCCAAAAGTTACAATTTCAATGGAGCACGTTTCATAATAACAGGGGAACAGTGTTGGCCGAGTTAGATGTATTTTGTAAAATCTTCCCCGCGATAATTACTGATACATCGTACGTCTGTACTTTCAGATGTGTACTTTAAGTGTTTTATTTTTTATGTAGTTGAAGGTAATAGATATTTTTAAGCAATACATTTTTAACCTATATCTATACCATTTATATGATATTTTATTGTTACAAAATATGTTATCACTTATACCAAAATGTTGTAACGCCTTACGTTTCGTTATGATTCTGTAAAATTACCCTACGCCCTACAGACAAGGATTTGAGGTCGAAATGCCCTACATATAGGGCGATTACCCTACGGTTGGCAACACTGCTTTATAGGGACAGGGAGCGAGAGAGAGTTGTATATTATAGTTATTGAGGGAGGGAGAACGAGGGAGAGTTGTAATTGTTAGTTGGTTCTGGGAGGGAGAGTTATTGTCAGTTATTGAGGGAGAGAGGGAGGGAGTTATTGTCAGTTATTGAGGGAGGGAGGGAGAGAAAGAGAGAGTTGTTGTTAGTTGGATCAGGGAGGGAGAGTTTTAGTTATTGAGGGAGTGAGGGACAGTGCACGGCGGGAGGGACAGTGCACGGCGGGGAGAGGGTTTTAGTTATTGAGGGAGGAAAGATAAAGTGTGTCCAGGAATAAATAAATAAATAAATAAATACATCGATAGGTAATGTACAGTCACGAGTACTAATAAATATTCAGGTGTGCTTGGAATACTTTGAGATAAACAGTAAACAAATGCACAATTAAGATCTCCATTGGAATTATATACTTCGTTTGTGAATCGGTGGACTAGCTGTTCATGCCTCAACCAAAAGCTGTTGTATACTTATTAATTCTCGTGACTGTACAGCACATAATTAAAGTAAACACACAAATATACACACATAAATAATATATATACTAATCACATACCATACATACATACATACATACACTGTACATACATAATCATATAAATAGACCAAAAATATACATAATTACATGAATATATGCCAGTAAAATTATACTATACGTAAATATAAGAGTGTTGTTGTTGTTTTCTGTAATATTATTGGTTCATACGATTCATTCATTTAGTTATTCACTTGAGGGAAGGCTTTTTTTATTTCATACTATATATAATTTATAAACGTGTTCATAATTGCATACATACAAATATAGCATACACACACACACATAGGCCTAATGCAGTTCAACACACACACACACACACACACACACACACACACACACACACACACAAAAAAAAAAAAAAAAAAAAAAAAAAAAAAAAGATCAGCTTACACACACACACACAATACAATACAATTTAGCAGACACACAGAATACAATTAGCGCGCGCACACATAAACACACACAATATAATTTACCTCACACACACGGAATACAATTTGGGGCACACACAGAGATCACAATTTAGCACACACACACACACACACAGAGATCACAATTTAGCACACACACACACACACACAGATCACAATTTACCACACACACACACACTAATACCCGCTTATTTTGCATAGGCTAATTATTTTAATCCAAATACGTCACTGTGAAAAAAAAAAAAAACACGCATACAAATTCCTCCCTCGCTTGTTGTCAATATTAAATTCTACCATAATAATTGATTCCTCCAAACTATGCCAAGAAACAGACTACTGCATTGTACTGAAACTGAATAGGGAATAAATAAGTATGTATGTTTTGTAGTGTGGCTTGGAGGAATCATAAGCACTCCAAAATGACCACTAGGCTACATGAAACTATAAGAAATAATACCCCTTATTTACAATTGATTCCTCCATACTATGCTACAAAACACATATAATCCTAAACTTATAATAAACTACAATACAATATACTTTTATAGTCTCGTTTCCTGACACAGTTTGGATGAATTAGCAGCCCTCAAAAAAAAAATATATAGCCTATAATATATATAGGCCTATCCTACTTTATAGCCTAATTACCGTCTATAAATAACTAATAACGTTATACTCACTGGTTTCTCATCATCAATAATATAAATAACGGTATCATTGTTATTATCGGTGACTGTTGTAGTTGTAGTAGGAATAATGGTGGTGGTGGAATGGACGGGGGAATGTCTCCTATTACTAGTAGATCTCCTATTAGGGGTTCGAGCTCTCCTACTCCCTGCTGCCTTCTCCTTCTCATCTCCTACGTGGTGGTAACTCCTTCTTTTCTCCTTATTATTAATGGGAGTAGTAGGAGTAGTAGTAGTGGTGGTGGTAGTGGTGGCAATATTTTCCCGCCTAAGTATATTCCCGCCACTTTTGTTATTTTCCCGCCTAATAATATTCCCGCCACTTTTGTTTTCCCGCCTAATAATATTCCCGCCACTTTTGTTGTTTTCCCGCGCTCTTCTACTGGGCCTACCACTACTACTGTCTTTGGTTCGCCTCATTTCACCGCTTTCCCTGATGCGCCTGGTGTATTGTTCTTCTTGTTGTTGGTGGTGGTGTTCTTGTTGTTGATGTTGTTGGTGGTGTTGTTCTTGTTGTTGATGTTGTTGGTGTTGTTGGTGTTGTTTTTCGCGGTCTTTTTCTTCTTGGTGTTCTTGGTGGTGTAGTTCGATGCCTCGTTTGGAGTACACGTAATCCCTCAACAACGACGACTGTTCCTCTTGGTGTTCATCATCCTCCTCTTCCTCCTCCTCTTCTCCTGCTTCCACGTGATGTTGGTGTTGTTGGTGTTGTTGGTGGTGATGATGTTGTTGGTGGTGATGATGTTTGCTGGTTCTCTCCTCCACTTCTTCAGCTGGCGGCTCCCTCACCACCACCACCATCACCTCTCCAACATCATCTACTTCATCATCACCACCACCAATACCACTCCTTCTTATTCCTTCTTTCGCTCGGTGTGTGTTAGTCTTTAAATCATTACCACTGACACTCCTTCTCATTTCCTCTTTCATCCTGTATATTAAATCATCACCACCACTCCTCATATCATCTTTCCTTCGGTTCGTGTGTGTTTTAAACAAATCATCATCACCACTGCCACTGCCACTACCACCACTTCTCATTTCATCATTTCTTTTATGCATGTGAGTCTTTAAATCATCACCACTGCCACCTCTCCTCATTTCCTCTCTTCTCCTATTCGCATGAGACTTCAAATCATCACCACTACCACCTCTCCTCATTTCCTCTCTTCTCCTATTCGCATGAGACTTCAAATCATCCCCACTACCACTCCTCATTTCCTCTTTCATCCTATTCGTGTGAGACTTCAAATCACCACCACTACCACCTCTCCTCATTTCCTCTTTCCTTCGGTGTGTGTGGTGGTGGTGATGGGTTTTCTCTCTCCTCACATCCTCCTCTCCTTGCCCAGCTGTTCTCCTTCTCCTCTCATGTGTGACGTCACCTAAACTCTTCTTCCTCCTGCTACTGTTACTTAAGTTATCAAGGTCTATCTCAAATGAACTGCGTCTGTGTTGTTGCGAGTCCATCATTACGTCAATTTATATACCGTATCTAGTTTTATTATTATTATTATTTATTCCTGAAAATTATATATACACTGCATTTACTATATTAGGCTATTTATTATCACTGCATTTACTATATTAGGCTATTTACTATTTATTATCACTGCATTTACTATATTAGGCTATTTACTATTTATTATCACTGCATTTACTATATTAGGCTATTTACTATTTATTATCACTGCATTTACTATATTAGGCTATTTACTATTTATTATCACTGCATTTACCATATTAGGCTATTTACTATTTATTATCACTGCATTTACTATATTAGGCTATTTACTATTTATTATCACTGCATTTACTATATTAGGATATTTACTATTTATTATCACTGCATTTACTATATTAGGCTATTTACTATTTATTATCACTGCATTTACTATATTAGGCTATTTACTATTTATTATCACTGCATTTACCATATTAGGCTATTTACTATTTATTATTACGTCATCGTGGCACTGCACTTTTATCAATTTATTCATTTATTGTTGTCATTATTATAATTATTAGTATTTTTCCTGTAAGATATCCATGTCATTTATTATCATTATCATTATCACTTCATCTGTAAACAATAAAAATATCCACAACGCTTATATATCAGGTACAGTAATTCTGGCATTTGCTTCATTGTTATTGTTATTATTATTATTATTATTTTTCCTGTATAATCTCCACGACGTTTATTATCATTTAACTATATATGTAAAAAAAAAATATCCACAACACTTGTACAAAATTATGAATGTGTGTCTGTGTGTGTGTTTTATGGAGTATCAACATAGCTACTAGGCTACAGAAAGACAGTAGCCTATATCCTAACTCTACCCTTGCCACTAGGAACGATATAGCCTATACAAGTTGCCCTGTTTTTACCTATTTGTATCTTGGATTGGGGTGGGTAGAAAGCCTGTCCCCCTATTCCCACACACCCCTAACCCCCCAAAAGCCTGTCCCTCTACTCCTGCACCCCCCAAACCCCCCCCCCCAAGCCTGTCCCCCTATTCCCACACCCCTATAACACCCAATTATCCTATTTTTATTTTTCTGTTAATAATGTATTCCATTGATATATTACTCAAGCCTATTTGGAAAGCTATATATATTTCTGTACATCTCTTTATCTTCTCTTCTTTTAATTAATTTCTTATTGTGACCTCTCATTGTAAGTAGGCCTATTCCTCGTAGACAAAAGTTATCTACATATATCATTTCTTATTCTGTGATGTGTGTGTGTGTGAGAGAGAGAGTGTGTGTATGTGTGGTGTATGTGTGTAGTGTAGTATGTGTAGTGTGGTGTATGTGGTGTGTAACGTTAGGCTGTGTGTGTGTGTTGTGTGTGTGAGTGTGTGTGTGTGTGTGTGTGTGTACGAGAGAGAGATTGTGTGTGTGTGTGTATGTATGTGGTGTGTGTGAGTATGTGTGTGTGTGTGTGTGTGTGTGTTAGCAGGAGTAGGAGCAGCAGCTAAATATAATCTGACCTGCTGATCGATTATCTTCACCATCGCCTTCCCAGACACACACACACACACACACACACACACACACACACACACACACACCTTCATACACACATACAAACACACAGACGTCCCTCCCTCCCTCACTATCCTACATCTTCACTATATACACGTACGAATAGATGGGTGGGTACTGTATTGACACACACACACACACACACACACACACACCTACATAGCTTCACACACACACACACACACACACAGCAGAGAGTGAGAAAGAGAGAGGGAGAATGTGTGTATGTGTGTGTGTGTCAGAAAATAGATGGACAAATATAAACTAGGCCTAATCGATAAACTGATAGAAAGAGAAAGATCAATTGTGTGTGTGCCCTACGGTGTGTGTGTCTGTATGTGTGTATGAAGGTGTGTGTGTGTGTGTGTGTGTGTGTGTGTGTGTGTGTGTATGAAGGTGTGTGTGTGTGAATCTAGGCTATGTAGGCTATGTTTGTATGTGTATGTGTGTGTGTGTGTGAATATGTGTATGTGAAGCTATGTAGGCTGTGTGTGTGTGTGTGTGTGTGTGTGTGTGTGTGTGTGTGTGTGTGTGTGTGTGTGTGTGTGTGTGTGTGTGTGTGTGTGTGTGTGTGTGTGTGTGTCATCGTGGGAAACTGATAGTACAGATAACAATGGGCGAGACTCTATTGTTTAAAGCAGATACATGTATTTACTGATTAATTAACGCTATCAATCAATCAATCAATCAATCTCTTCTCTCTCTCTCTCTCTCTCTCTCTCTCTCTCTCTTTCTCTCTCTCTCTCTCTCTCTTCCAATTCACGAGAGAAAATAACACCCACACTTGCTCTCTCAATCATATCAACGTAACACACACACACACACACACACACACAATCGTATTTGTATAACACAATATAAACCTTGACACACAATTCACTAAAGTAATTCTGTATAGCCTACTGTAACCTCTACCCCCTCCTCCCCCTCCCCCTTCACCCCCTCACCCCTCACCCCTACACTACTACTACTATAACTATTACTATTATTACTATTACTATTACTATCACTACTACTACTGTTGTTATTACTATCACAGCTACTACTACTATTATAACTATTACTATTGTTACTATTACTATTACTATCACTACTGTTGTTATTACTATCACAGCTACTACTACTATTATACGAGATGAAAATAGTCTGTTTCGTGGCACAGTTTGGAGGAATAAGGAATCTGTGTAGCCTAATTAGGTCAGTCCAGGCCAGTAATTGTTTTCTTTGATGTTTAAGTTAATTACCGGGGATAATAAACTATATGCTGTGTGTCCTGTCAAAAAATAATAAAATATAAATAAACGTAATAATAATAATAATAATAAAATAAAAATAAACGTACTACTAATAATACAAACAAACGTAATAATAAAACTAAAAATAAACGTAATAATAAAACTAAAAATAAACGTAATAATAAAACTAAAACTAAATGTAATAATAAAAATAATAATAATAGTAATAGTAATAATAATATAAATAAACGTAATAGTTAATAATAATAATAATAATATCATTATTTTTAATGTGAATGTGTGAAGAATGACCCACTTTTGTCATTAAAAATTAATTATTCCGGGTTCATAAATCAGAGAGAGAGAGAGAGAGAGAGAGAGAGAGAGAGAGAGAGAGAGAGAGAGAGAGAGAGAGAGAGAGAGAGAGAGAGAGAGAGAGAGAGAGAGAGAGAGGAGAGAGAGAGAGAGAGAGAGAGGGAGAGAGAGAGAGGGAGAGAGAGAGAGGGATAGAGAGAGAGAGAGAGGGATAGAGAGAGAGAGAGAGGGATAGAGAGAGAGAGAGAGAGGGATAGAGAGAGAGAGAGAGAGAGAGAGAGAGAGAGAGAGAGAGAGAGAGAGAGAGAGAGAGAGAGCAAATTTCTGGACAATACCAAACTTAATTAACACACACAGACCTATATACCAAATTGTGTGTCATTTTAAAATCAATTATGACTATCAAATAAAAACATATATATATATATATATTTTTTTTTTTTTTTTTTTTTTTTTTTAAGGGGAGATTCTGTTGTTGATAAATTTGAGGCCTACTAATTCCTCCTAACTATATCATAAAACAGACTTATGAAGAGGCTCTGTTGTTTCATGGCATAGTTTGGAGGAATCAGACCTTCCAAGTCATCAAATAAGAGGTAAGTAGGTTATATAGTCCTTCAAACACTCCCACGAAACACACACACACACACACACACACACACACATACACACACACACACACACACACACACACACACACACACACACACACACTAAAGGAGCTGGTTTGTTTGTTTGTTTGTTTGTTTGTTTCGTGCATAGACAGGATGAATCAGAAGCCTCCACCATCACCACCACCATCATACACCATCACCACCATCACCATCATCACCACCATCACCATCATACACACACCATCACCACCACCACCATCACCACCATCATACACACACACCATCACCATCACCATCATACACACACCATCACCACCACCATCACCACCATACACCACCACCATCACACACCACCATCATACACCACCACCACCATCACCACCATCATACACCATACATCACCATCATACACACACACCACCATACACACATCATCACAGGGTTCCATAATAACAATAGGTTTCATGAAGCCTAATGTGGTATAGAGTTGCTGTGTGTCATTATAAAACAGATACAAAATAAATACCGTAAATAAATAAATAATGTTTACTTTTGTGGTACCCACGTTTGCATGAATGTATGTATATATGTATTATTATTATTATTATTATTATTATTATTATTATTTTAACAGTATTATTGTTATTATTATTATTATTATAACAGTTTTATTATTGTTATTATTGAATGTTGTTATTATTATTGTGATTAGGTTTAACATTATTATTATTATTATTATTATTATTATTAAAAGCAAAAGACAAACCAATACTCTTAGGCCTACATAGGCTATCTGAATTTTGAGAG
>JAWZYT010006585.1:5000-7500 GCA_034508575.1 Petrolisthes manimaculis
TAACCTAACATAACCCAACCTAGCCTAACCTAACCAAACCTAACCTAACCCAACCTAGCCTAACCTAACCTAACCTAACCCAACCTAACCTATCCCAACTCAACCTAACCCATTCTAACCTAACCTAACCTAACCTAACGTAACCTAACCATACACACATTGAAACATTACATCTATGTAGGTGTATGACAGAGAGAAAAAAGATGTTTTAACAGTGAATCATAATTATTATTATTATTATTATTATTATTATTATTATTATTATTATTATGTGGATATAGATATGTATATTGATGTGGATATTGATGTGGATATTGATGTGTATGTGGATATTGATGTGGATATTGATGTCAATGTGGATATTGATGTGGATATTGATGTGGTTGTGGATATTGATGTGGATATTGATGTGGATGTGGATATTGATGTGGATATTGATGTGGATATTGATGTGGATTATGATGTGGATATTTATATTTTTGTGGATACTGATGTGGATATTGATGTGGATGTGGATATTGATGTGGATATTGATGTGGATATTGATGTGGATGTGAATATGAATGTGGATGTGGATATTGATGTGGATATTGATGTGGATATTGATGTGGATGTGGATATTGATGTGGATATTGATGTGGATATTGATGTGGATGTGGATATTGATGTGGATATTTATGTGGATGTGGATATTGATGTGGATATTGATGTGGATATTGATGTGGATATATCCACATCAAATATCCACATCAATATCCACATCAATATCCACATTAATATCCACATCAATATCCACATCAATATCCACATCCACATAAATATCCACATCCACATCAATATCCAAATCAATATCCACATCAAAATACACATCAATATCCACATCCACATCAATATCCACATCAAAATCCACATCAATATCCACATCCACATCAATATCCACATCAATATCCACACTCACACACACACACACACATCCACACACACACACACATACACACACACACACATGTCCATATATATGTATGGATATATGTGTGTGTTAATATATTTTTATTATTAATATTAGAGAGAGAGAGAGAGAGAGAGAGAGAGAGAGAGAGAGAGAGAGATATATGAATGTGTGTATTTGAAAAAGAGAGAGAGAGAGAGAGAGAGAAAGATCGTTAGTAGTGAGAGAGAGAGAGAGAGAGAGAGAGAGAGAGAGAGAGAGAGAGAGATGTGTGTGTGTGTGTGTGTGTGCATGTGTATGTATTTGAAATATATAATATATATATATATATATATATATATATATATATATATATATATATATATATATATATATATATATAAGTTAGATTAATAATAATAATAATAATAATAATAATAATAATAATAATAATAATAAATATTTTTAGTATAGTCAACCATAAATTAATTTCGTTTTTTATTATTAATATTAGGTGTGGGGGGAGAGGGGGGTTATCAAGAGAGAGAGAGAGAGAGAGAGAGAGAGAGAGAGAGAGAGAGAGAGAGAGAGAGAGAGAGAGGAGGGTTGCATGTGTGTATTTGAAAAAAAAAAAAAAAAAAAAAAAAAAAATATATATATATATATATATATATATATATATATATATATATATATATATATATATATATATATATATATATATATATGTGTGTGTGTGTGTGTGTGTGTGTGTGTGTGTTAGAGAGAGAGAGAGAGAGAGAGAGAGAGAGAGAGAGAGAGAGAGAGAGAGAGAGGAGGGTTGCATGTGTGTATTTGAAAAAAAAAAAAAAAAAAAAAAAAAAAATATATATATATATATATATATATATATATATATATATATATATATATATATATATATATATATATATATATATATATATATATATATATATGTGTGTGTGTGTGTGTGTGTGTGTGTTAGAGAGAGAGAGAGAGAGAGAGAGAGAGAGAGAGAGAGAGAGATGGTAACACTTTGGGCTATAAAACATTGGTATACAGCCTTTTCTTTGGCTACTGGGCTACAAAGAGATGGTACCACTGTCTTTTAACCCACTATTTGGGCTAGAAATAGTTGGTAACGCTGATGTTTCTATGACAACTTGGCTATAAAATATTTGTAAACTGCTTCTTGGGCTATATGTATTACCTCACGTGGCTATAACAACACACACACACTCACACATTCCAATATCAATTATGGTTATATTTATTTTTGTTATCTATTATATTGAACATTATTATATTTTATAAAGTGTATCGTATTTTTATTACTATTATTTATCTTTTATTACAGTTTATTTTATTTCAATGTCATAAATTTTATTTCGTTTAATTGCAAATCCGTTTCTTTGTTGACATCGTCAGAGAGAGAGAGAGAGAGAGAGAGAGAGAGAGAGAGAGAATGTGTGTGTGTATGTGTGTGTGTGTGTTAGAGAGAGAGAGAGAGAGAGAGAGAGAGAGAGAGAGAGAGAGAGAGAGAGAGAGAGAGAGAGAGAAAGAAAGAAAGAA
>JAWZYT010006585.1:12500-35167 GCA_034508575.1 Petrolisthes manimaculis
GCGGCGGGGCAGCGGGGCGTCGGGGCGGCGGGGCTGGACAGCGGGGCAGCGGGGCGGCGGGGCAGTGGGGCAGGGTGGCGGGGCAGCGGGGTGGCGGGGCAGCGGGGCGGCAGGGCAGCGGGGCGGCGGGGCAGCGGGGTGACAGCCGGGTGGCGGCGGGGCAGTGGGGCAGGGCAGTGGGGCGGGGCAGCGGGGCGGGGCGGCGGGGCAGCAGGTTAGGTTAGGTTAGGTTAGGTTAAGGGTTAGGTTAGGTTAGGTTAGGTTAGGTTAGGTTGGGTTAGGTTGGGTTAGGTTAGGTTAGGTTAGGTTGGGTTAGGTTAGGTTAGGTTAAGGGTTAGGTTAGGTTAGGTTAGGTTAGGTTAAGGGTTAGGTTAGGTTAGGTTAAGGGTTAGGTTAGGTTAGGTTAAGGGTTAGGTTAGGTTAGGTTAGGTTAGGTTAGGTTAGGTTAGGTTAGGTTAGGGGCAGTGGGGCGGGGCGGCGTGGCAGCGGGGCGGCAGGGCATCGGGGCAGCGGGGCGGGGCAGTGGGGCAGCGGGGCGGGGAGGCGGGGCAGTTGCGAGGCGGGGTAGCGGGGCGGCGGGGCAGCAGGGCGGCGGGGCAGCGGGGCAGCGGGGCGGGGCAGTGGGGCGGCGGGGCTTGACAGCGGGGCAGCAGGGCGTCGGGGCAGCGGGGCGGGGGGGCGGGGCGTCGGGGCAGCGGGGCAGCGGGGCGGTGCAGTGGGGCAGTTGCGGGGCGGGGCGGCGGGGCAGCGGGGCGGGGCAGCGGGGCGTCGGGGCAGCGGGGCGGCGGGGCGGGGCAGTGGGGCAGTTGCGGGGCGGGGCGGCGGGGCATAGGGGCGTCGGGGCAGCGGGGCGGGGCAGTGGGGCGGCGGGGCTGGACAGCGGGGCAGCGGGGCGTCGGGGCAGCGGGGCAGTGGGGCAGGGTGGCGGGGCAGCGGGGGTGGCGGGGCGGCAGGGCAGCGGGGCGGCGGGGCAGCGGGGTGACAGCCGGGCGGCGGCGGGGCAGTGGGGCAGGGCAGTTGGGCGGGGCAGCGGGGCGGGGCGGCGGGGTAGCGGGGCAGCAGGTTAGGGGTTAGGTTAGGTTAGGTTAGGTTAAGGGTTAGGTTAGGTTAGGTTAGGTTAGGTTAGGTTAGGTTAGGTTAGGTTAGGTTAGGTTAGGTTAGGTTAGGTTAGGTTAGGTTAGGTTGGGTTAGGTTAGGTTAGGTTAGGATAAGGGTTAGGTTAGGTTTGGTTAGGTTGGGTTAGGTTAGGTTAGGTTAGGATAAGGGTTAGGTTAGGTTAGGTTAGGTTGGGTTAGGTTAGGTTAGGTTAGGTTAGGTTAGGTTAGGTTAAGGGTTAGGTTAGGTTAGGTTAGGTTGGGTTAGGTTAGGTTAGGTTAGGTTAGGTTAGGTTAGGTTAAGGGTTAGGTTAGGTTAGGTTAGGTTAGGTTAGGTCCCGGTAGTATACCACGGTTAGGCTATGTTAGGTTAGGTCCCGGTAGTCTGCCCCGGTTAGGTCCCGGTAGTCTGTCCCGGTTCTGTTATGTTAGGTTAGGTCCCGGTAGTCTGCCCCGGTTAGGTCCCGGTAGTCTGTCCCGGTTCTGTTATGTTAGGTTAGGTCCCGGTAGTCTGCCCCGGTTAGGTCCCGGTAGTCTGTCCCGGTTCTGTTATGTTAGGTTAGGTCCCGGTAGTCTGCCCCGGTTAGGTCCCGGTAGTCTGTCCCGGTCCTGTTATGTTAGGTTAGGTCCCGGTAGTTTGCCCCGGTTAGGTCTCGGTAGGTTAGGTTAGGTTAGGTTAGGTTAGGTTAGGTTAGGTTAGGTTAGGTTAGGTTAGGTTAGGTTAGGTTAAGGGTTAGGTTAGGTTAGGTTAGGTTAGGTTAGGTTAGGTTAGGTTAGGTTAGGTTAGGTTAGGTTAGGTTAGGTTAAGGGTTAGGTTAGGTTAGGTTAGGTTAGGTTAGGTTAAGGGTTAGGTTAGGTTAGGTTAGGTTAGGTTAGGTCCCGGTAGTATACCACGGTTAGGCTATGTTAGGTTAGGTCCCGGTAGTCTGCCCCGGTTAGGTCCCGGTAGTCTGTCCCGGTTCTGTTATGTTAGGTTAGGTCCCGGTAGTCTGTCCCGGTCCTGTTATGTTAGGTTAGGTCCCGGTAGTCTGCCCCGGTTAGGTCCCGGTAGTCTGTCCCGGTTCTGTTATGTTAGGTTAGGTCCCGGTAGTCTGCCCCGGTTAGGTCCCGGTAGTCTGTCCCGGTTCTGTTATGTTAGGTTAGGTCCCGGTAGTCTGCCCCGGTTAGGTCCCGGTAGTCTGCCCCGGTTAGGCTATGTTAGGTTAGGTCCCGGTAGTTTGCCCCGGTTAGGTCTCGGTAGGTTAGGTTAGGTTAGGTTAGGTTAGGTTAGGTTAGGTTAGGTTAGGTTAGGTTAGTATGCCCCTGTTAGGCTATGTTAGGTTAGGTCCCGGTAGTCTGCCCCGGTTAGGTCCCGGTAGTATGCCCCGGTTAGGCTATGTTAGGTTAGGTCCCGGTAGTCTGCCCCGGTTAGGCTATGTTAGGTTAGGTCCCGGTAGTTTGCCCCGGTTAGGTCCCGGTAGTCTGTCCCGGTTCTGTTATGTTAGGTTAGGTCCCGGTAGTCTGCCCCGGTTAGGTCCCGGTAGTCTGTCCCGGTTCTGTTATGTTAGGTTAGGTCCCGGTAGTCTGTCCCGGTCCTGTTATGTTAGGTTAGGTCCCGGTAGTCTGCCCCGGTTAGGTCCCGGTAGTCTGTCCCGGTTCTGTTATGTTAGGTTAGGTCCCGGTAGTCTGCCCCGGTTAGGTCCCGGTAGTCTGTCCCGGTCCTGTTATGTTAGGTTAGGTCCCGGTAGTCTGCCCCGGTTAGGTCCCGGTAGTCTGTCCCGGTTCTGTTATGTTAGGTTAGGTCCCGGTAGTCTGCCCCGGTTAGGCTATGTTAGGTTAGGTCCCGGTAGTCTGCCCCGGTTAGGTCCCGGTAGTCTGTCCCGGTCCTGTTATGTTAGGTTAGGTCCCGGTAGTCTGCCCCGGTTAGGCTATGTTAGGTTAGGTCCCGGTAGTCTGCCCCGGTTAGGTCCCGGTAGTCTGCCCCGGTTAGGTCCCGGTAGTCTACTGTGGTCTAGGTTAGGTTAGGTAATACTACTACTACTACTAATATTACTACTACTACTAATACTACTACTACTAATTCTAATAGGAAGAGTTTAGGTTAAATAAGGCTTGGTTTGGTTAGGCTGTCGAGAAGAAGCCCAAAATTTTTTTTATTTGGCTTCTAAATCCAAAATTTCGCCCCCCCAAGCCCTTGTTTTACCCCCCCCCACCCCACCAACCACCCCGGCGGCTTACGACCTTATATATATTCGACAAAAATCGCCAACACCCCCATTTTAGCCAATCACAACTCACCTTGGGGCTACAAAACTGGGCTACAAAACATTGGTAACACTGCTTCTACCCTTCACACTTGGGCTAGAGGTGGCTAGTGGTGGCTACAACACCATGGCAACACTGCATTTACACATTCGAGTCATTTTCAATTTTCATCTACTATATTGCACACCTTTATACTTCACTTTAATCTACATCATTTTTAATACTACTATTTCACTTTTAGTACACATTATTCGTTTTCAAGGGCATTATTTTCATTTCATTTCATTGCAAATGTTTCTTTGTTTACATGTGTGTGTGAGAGAGAAAGAGAGAGAGAGTCGTAAGTATAGCCAGAACAAAAGCCTCAATTGGCAATACTACTACTACTACTACTACTACTACTACTACTACTACTAATAATAATAATAATAATAATAATAATAATAATAATACAGGTAATAATAATAATACAGGTAATAATAATAATAATAATGAATAATTTATAATCTATATATCTAATATATAATAGCATGGTGTATGTAAACACGTTTTCTTTAGTGGTAGAAACGGGATAGAAAATTTGTTAAGTTCATCCCTATATAAGTCAGATTTCCCTGCCTGCCTGCCTACCTGCCTGCCTGCCTACCCTCCTGCCTGCCTGCCTACCTGCCTGCCTCCCTACCTGCCTGCCTGCCTGCCTCCCTACCCTCCTGCCTGCCTGCCTACCTACCTGCCTGCCTGCCTCCCTACCTGCCTGCCTGCCTCCCTACCCTCCTGCCTGCCTGCCTACCTGCCTGCCTGCCTCCCTACCTGCCTGCCTGCCTGCCTCCCTACCTGCCTGTCTGCCTGCCTGCCTGCCTGCCTTTCACCCTAACTGCCTGCCTGCCTGCCTACCTGCCTGCCTGCCTACCTGCCTGCCTGCCTGCCTCCCTACCTACCTGCCTGCCTCCCTACCTGCCTGCCTGCCTGCCTGTTAAAACACGTTTTTTGGGCCCAAAAAACGTGTTTTAGCATTTTTTTGGCCTGAAAATTGAAATTTTTCTAGCACAGTACAAATCGCTTCTGAGACCCAAAAAACTCGATTTTTCGGTGTTTTTAGGCTAAATTTGGGATATAAACGGGTATCGAAGATGCATGCACAAATCGACTTTTTGGGCCCAAAAAACGTGTTTTAGCATTTTTTTGGCCTGAAAATTGAAATTTTTCTAGCACAGTACAAATCGATTCTGAGACCCAAAAAACTCGATTTTTCGGTGTTTTTAGGCTAAATTTGGGATATAAACGGGTATCGAAGATGCATGCATAAATCGACTTTTTGGGCCAAAAAAACGTGTTTTAGCATTTTTTTTGCCTGAAAATTGAAATTTTTCTAGCACAGTACAAATCGCTTCTGAGACCCAAAAAACTCGATTTTTCGGTGTTTTTAGGCTAAATTTGGGATATAAACGGGTATCGAAGAGGCATGCACAAATCGACTTTTTGGGCAAAAAAACGTGTTTTAGCATTTTTTTTGCCTGAAAATTGAAATTTTTCTAGCACAGTACAAATCGACTTTTTGGGCCAAAAAAACGTGTTTTAGCATTTTTTTTGCCTGAAAATTGAAATTTTTCTAGCACAGTACAAATCGCTTCTGAGACCCAAAAAACTCGATTTTTCGGTGTTTTTAGGCTAAATTTGGGATATAAACGGGTATCGAAGATGCATGCACAAATCGGCTTTTTGGGCCAAAAAAACGTGTTTTAGCATTTTTTTTGCCTGAAAATTGAAATTTTTCTAGCACAGTACAAATCGACTTTTTGGGCCAAAAAAACGTGTTTTAGCATTTTTTTTGCCTGAAATTGAAATTTTTCTAGCACAGTACAAATCGACTTTTTGGGCCAAAAAAACGTGTTTTAGCATTTTTTTTGCCTGAAAATTGAAATTTTTCTAGCACAGTACAAATCGACTTTTTGGGCCAAAAAAACGTGTTTTAGAATTTTTTTTGTCTGAAAATTGAAATTTTTCTAGCACAGTACAAATCGCTTCTGAGACCAAAAAAACTCGATTTTTCGGTGTTTTTAGGCTAAATTTGGGATATAAACGGGTATCGAAGATGCATGCACAAATCGACTTTTTGGGCCAAAAAAACGTGTTTTAGCATTTTTTTTGCCTGAAAATTGAAATTTTTCTAGCACAGTACAAATCGACTTTTTGGGCAAAAAAAAACGTGTTTTAGCCTTTTTTTGGCCTGAAAATTGAAAGTTTTCTAGCACAGTACAAATCGACTTTTTGGGAAAAAAAACCTGTTTTAGCATTTTTTTTGCCTGAAAATTGAATTTTTTCTAGCACAGTACAAATCGACTTTTTGGGCTAAAAAAACGTGTTTTAGAATTTTTTTTGCCTGAAAATTGAAATTTTTTTAGCACAGTACAAATCGCTTCTGAGACCCAAAAAACTCGATTTTTCGGTGTTTTTAGGCTAAATTTGGGATATAAACGGGTATCGAAGATGCATGCACAAATCGACTTTTTAGGCCAAAAAAAACGTGTTTTAGCATTTTTTTTGCCTGAAAATTGAAATTTTTCTAGCACAGTACAAATCGACTTTTTGGGCCAAAAAAACGTGTTTTAGCATTTTTTTTGCCTGAAAATTGAAATTTTTCTAGCACAGTACAAATCGCTTCTGAGACCCAAAAAACTCGATTTTTCGGTGTTTTAAGGCTAAATTTGGGATATAAACGGGTATCGAAGATGCCTGCACAAATCGACTTTTTGGGCCAAAAAAACGTGTTTTAGCATTTTTTTTGCCGGAAAATTGAAATTTTTCTAGCACAGTACAAATCGACTTTTTGGACCAAAAAAACGTGTTTTAGCATTTTTTTTGCCTTAAAATTGAAATTTTTCTAGCACAGTACAAATCGACTTTTTGGGCCAAAAAAACGTGTTTTAGCATTTTTTTTGCCTGAAAATTGAAATTTTTCTAGCACAGTACAAATCGACTTTTTGGGCCAAAAAAACGTGTTTTAGCATTTTTTTTGCCTGAAAATTGAAATTTTTCTAGCACAGTACAAATCGACTTTTTGGGCCAAAAAAACGTATTTTAGCATTTTTTTTGCCTAAAAATTGAAATTTTTATAGCACAGTACAAATCGACTTTTTGGGCCAAAAAAACGTGTTTTAGCATTTTTTTTGCCTGAAAATTGAAATTTTTCTAGCACAGTACAAATCGACTTTTTGGGCCAAAAAAACGTGTTTTAGCATTTTTTTTGCCTGAAAATTGAAATTTTTCTAGCACAGTACAAATCGCTTCTGGGACCCAAAAAACTCGATTTTTCGGTGTTTTTAGGCTAAATTTGGGATATAAACGGGTATCGAAGATGCATGCACAAATCGACTTTTTGGGCCAAAAAAACGTGTTTTAGCATTTTTTTTGCCTGAAAATTGAAATTTTTCTACCACAGTACAAATCGACTTTTTGGGCCAAAAAAACGTGTTTTAGCATTTTTTTTGCCTGAAAATTGAAATTTTTCTAGCACAGTACAAATCGCTTCTGAGACCCAAAAAACTCGATTTTTCGGTGTTTTTAGGCTAAATTTGGGATATAAATGGGTATCGAAGATGCATGCACAAATCGACTTTTTGGGCCAAAAAAACGTGTTTTAGCATTTTTTTTGCCTGAAAATTGAAATTTTTCTAGCACAGTACAAATCGCTTCTGAGACCCAAAAAACTCGATTTTTCGGTGTTATTAGGCTAAATTTGGGATATAAACGGGTATCGAAGATGCATGCACAAATCGACTTTTTGGGCCAAAAAAACGTGTTTTAGCATTTTTTTTGCCTGAAAATTGAAATTTTTCTAGCACAGTACAAATCGATTCTGAGACCCAAAAAACTCGATTTTTCGGTGTTTTTAGGCTAAATTTGGGATATAAACGGGTATCGAAGATGCATGCATAAATCGACTTTTTGGGCCAAAAAAACGTGTTTTAGCATTTTTTTTGCCTGAAAATTGAAATTTTTCTAGCACAGTACAAATCGCTTCTGAGACCCAAAAAACTCGATTTTTCGGTGTTTTTAGGCTAAATTTGGGATATAAACGGGTATCGAAGAGGCATGCACAAATCGACTTTTTGGGCAAAAAAACGTGTTTTAGCATTTTTTTTGCCTGAAAATTGAAATTTTTCTAGCACAGTACAAATCGACTTTTTGGGCCAAAAAAACGTGTTTTAGCATTTTGTTTGCCTGAAATTGAAATTTTTCTAGCACAGTACAAATCGACTTTTTGGGCCAAAAAAACGTGTTTTAGCATTTTTTTTGCCTGAAAATTGAAATTTTTCTAGCACAGTACAAATCGCTTCTGAGACCCAAAAAACTCGATTTTTCGGTGTTTTTAGGCTAAATTTGGGATATAAACGGGTATCGAAGATGCATGCACAAATCGACTTTTTGGGCCAAAAAAACGTGTTTTAGCATTTTTTTTGCGTGAAAATTGAAATTTTTCTAGCACAGTACAAATCGAATTTTTGGGCCAAAAAAATGTGTTTTAGCATTTTTTTTGCCTGAAAATTGAATTTTTTCTAGCACAGTACAAATCGACTTTTTGGGCCAAAAAAATGTGTTTTAGCATTTTTTTTTCCTGAAAATTGAAATTTTTCTAGCACAGTACAAATCGACTTTTTGGGCCAAAAAAACGTGTTTTAGCATTTTTTTTGCCTGAAAATTGAAATTTTTCTAGCACAGTACAAATCGACTTTTTGGGCCAAAAAAACGTGTTTTAGAATTTTTTTTGTCTGAAAATTGAAATTTTTCTAGCACAGTACAAATCGCTTCTGAGACCCAAAAAACTCGATTTTTCGGTGTTTTTAGGCTAAATTTGGGATATAAACGGGTATCGAAGATGCATGCACAAATCGACTTTTTGGGCCAAAAAAACGTGTTTTAGCATTTTTTTTGCCTGAAAATTGAAATTTTTCTAGCACAGTACAACTCGCTTCTGAGACCCAAAAAACTCGATTTTTCGGTGTTTTTAGGCTAAATTTGGGATATAAACGGGTATCGAAGATGCATGCACAAATCGACTTTTTGGGCCAAAAAAATGTGTTTTAGCATTTTTTTTGCCTGAAAATTGAAATTTTTCTAGCACAGTACAAATCGCTTCTGAGACCCAAAAAACTCGATTTTTCGGTGTTTTTAGGCTAAATTTGGGATATAAACGGGTATCGAAGATGCATGCACAAATCGACTTTTTGGGCCAAAAAAACGTGTTTTAGCATTTTTTTTGCCTGAAAATTGAATTTTTTCTAGAACAGAGTAGACATGTACAAATCGCTTCTGAGACCCAAAAAACTCGTTTTTTCGGTGTTTTTAGGCTAAATTTGGGATATAAACGGGTATCGAAGATGCATGCACAAATCGACTTTTTGGGCCAAAAAAACGTGTTTTAGCATTTTTTTTGCGTGAAAATTGAATTTTTTCTAGCACAGTACAAATCGCTTCTGAGACCCAAAAAACTCGATTTTTCGGTGTTTTTAGGCTAAATTTGGGATATAAACGGGTATCGAAGATGCATGCACAAATCGACTTTTTGGGCCAAAAAAACGTGTTTTAGCATTTTTTTGCCTGAAAATTGATTTTTTTCTAGAACAGTGTAGACATGTACAAATCGCTTCTGAGACCCAAAAAACTCGATTTTTCGGTGTTTTTAGGCTTAATTTGGGATATAAACGAGTATCGAAGATGCATGAACAAATCGACTTTTTGGGCCAAAAAAACGTGTTTTAGCATTTTTTTTGCCTGAAAATTGAATTTTTTCTAGAACAGTACAAATCACTTCTGAGACCCAAAAACTCGATATTTCTGTGTTTTTAGGCTAAATTTGGGATATAAACGGGTATCGAAGATGCATGCACAAATCGACTTTTTGGGCCAAAAAAACGTGTTTTAGCATTTTTTTTTGCCTGAAAATTGAAATTTTTGTAGCACAGTACAAATCGCTTCTGAGACCCAAAAAACTCGATTTTTCGGTGTTTTTAGGCTAAATTTGGGATATAAACGGGTATCGAAGATGCATGCACATATCGACTTTTGGGGCCAAAAAAACGTGTTTTAGCATTTTTTTTGCCTGAAAATTGAAATTTTTCTAACACAGTACAAATCGCTTCTGAGACCCAAAAAACTCGATTTTTCGGTGTTTTTAGTCTAAATTTGGGATATAAACGGGTATCGAAGATGCATGCACAAATCGACTTTTTGGGCCAAAAAAACGTGTTTTAGCATTTTTTTTGCCTGAAAATTGAAATTTTTGTAGCACAGTACAAATCGCTTCTGAGACCCAAAAAACTCGATTTTTCGGTGTTTTTAGGCTAAATTTGGGATATAAACGGGTATCGAAGATGCATGCACAAATCGACTTTTTGGGCCAAAAAAACGTGTTTTTGCATTTTTTTTCCCTGAAAATTGATTTTTTTCTAGAACAATGTAGACATGTACAAATCGCTTCTGAGACCCAAAAAACTCGATTTTTCGGTGTTTTTAGGCTAAATTTGGGATATAAACGGGTATCGAAGATGCATGCACAAATCGACTTTTTGGGCCAAAAAAACGTGTTTTAGCATTTTTTTTGCCTGAAAATTGAATTTTTTCTAGAACAGTACAAATCACTTCTGAGACCCAAAAACTCGATTTTTCTGTGTTTTTAGGCTAAATTTGGGATATAAACGGGTATCGAAGATGCATGCACAAATCGACTTTTTGGGCCAAAAAAACGTGTTTTAGCATTTTTTTTGCCTGAAAATTGATTTTTTTCTAGAACAGTGTAGACATGTACAAATTGCTTCTGAGACCCAAAAAACTCGATTTTTCGGTGTTTTTAGGCTAAATTTGGGATATAAACGGGTATCGAAGATGCATGCACAAATCGACTTTTTGGGCCAAAAAAACGTGTTTTAGCATTTTTTTTGCCTGAAAATTGAAATTTTTCTAGCACAGTACAAATCGCTTCTGAGACCCAAAAAACTCGATTTTTCGGTGTTTTTAGTCTAAATTTGGGATATAAACGTGTATCGAAGATGCATGCACAAATCGACTTTTTGGGCCAAAAAAACGTGTTTTAGCATTTTTTTGCCTGAAAATTGATTTTTTTCTAGAACAGTGTAGACATGTACAAATGGCTTCTGAGACCCAAAAAACTCGATTTTTCGGTGTTTTTAGGCTAAATTTGGGATATAAACGGGTATCGAAGATGCATGCACAAATCGACTTTTTGGGCCAAAAAAACGTGTTTTAGCATTTTTTTTGCCTGAAAATTGAAATTTTTCTAACACAGTACAAATCTCTTCTGAGACCCAAAAAACTCGATTTTTCGGTGTTTTTAGGCTAAATTTGGGATATAAACGGGTATCGAAGATGCATGCACAAATCGACTTTTTGGGCCAAAAAAACGTGTTTTAGCTTTTTTTTTGCCTGAAAATTGATTTTTTTCTAGAACAGTGTAGACATGTACAAATCGCTTCTGAGACCCAAAAAACTCGTTTTTTCGGTGTTTTTAGGCTAAATTTGGGATATAAACGGGTATCGAAGATGCATGCACAAATCGACTTTTTGGGCCAAAAAAACGTGTTTTAGCATTTTTTTTGCCTGAAAATTGAAATTTTTCTAGCACAGTACAAATCGCTTCTGAGACCCAAAAAACTCGATTTTTCGGTGTTTTTAGTCTAAATTTGGGATATAAACGGGTATCGAAGATGCATGCACAAATCGACTTTTTGGGCCAAAAAAACGTGTTTTAGCATTTTTTTTGCCTGATAATTGAAATTTTTCTAGAACAGTGTAGACATGTACAAATCGCTTCTGAGACCCAAAAAACTCGATTTTTCGGTGTTTTTAGGCTAAATTTGGGATATAAACGGGTATCGAAGATGCATGCACAAATCGACTTTTTGGGCCAAAAAAACGTGTTTTAGCATTTTTTTTGCCTGAAAATTGAAATTTTTCTAGCACAGTACAAATCGCTTCTGAGACCCAAAAAACTTGATTTTTCGGTGTTTTTAGGCTAAATTTGGGATATAAACGGGTATCGAAGATGCATGCACATATCGACTTTTTGGGCCAAAAAACGTGTTTTAGCATTTTTTTGCCTGAAAATTGATTTTTTTCTAGAACAGTGTAGACATGTACAAATGGCTTCTGAGACCCAAAAAACTCGATTTTTCGGTGTTTTTAGGCTAAATTTGGGATATAAACGGGTATCGAAGATGCATGCACAAATCGACTTTTTGGGCCAAAAAAACGTGTTTTAGCATTTTTTTTGCCTGAAAATTGAATTTTTTCTAGAACAGAGTAGACATGTACAAATCGCTTCTGAGACCCAAAAAACTCGTTTTTTCGGTGTTTTTAGGCTAAATTTGGGATATAAACGGGTATCGAAGATGCATGCACAAATCGACTTTTTGGGCCAAAAAAACGTGTTTTAGCATTTTTTTTGCGTGAAAATTGAATTTTTTCTAGCACAGTACAAATCGCTTCTGAGACCCAAAAAACTCGATTTTTCGGTGTTTTTAGGCTAAATTTGGGATATAAACGGGTATCGAAGATGCATGCACAAATCGACTTTTTGGGCCAAAAAAACGTGTTTTAGCATTTTTTTGCCTGAAAATTGATTTTTTTCTAGAACAGTGTAGACATGTACAAATCGCTTCTGAGACCCAAAAAACTCGATTTTTCGGTGTTTTTAGGCTTAATTTGGGATATAAACGGGTATCGAAGATGCATGCACAAATCGACTTTTGGGGCCAAAAAAACGTGTTTTAGCATTTTTTTTGCCTGAAAATTGAATTTTTTCTAGAACAGTACAAATCACTTCTGAGACCCAAAAACTCGATATTTCTGTGTTTTTAGGCTAAATTTGGGATATAAACGGGTATCGAAGATGCATGCACAAATCGACTTTTTGGGCCAAAAAAACGTGTTTTAGCATTTTTTTGCCTGAAAATTGATTTTTTTTCTAGAACAGTGTAGACATGTACAAATGGCTTCTGAGACCCAAAAAACTCGATTTTTCGGTGTTTTTAGGCTAAATTTGGGATATAAACGGGTATCGAAGATGCATGCACAAATCGACTTTTTGGGCCAAAAAAACGTGTTTTAGCATTTTTTTTTGCCTGAAAATTGAAATTTTTGTAGCACAGTACAAATCGCTTCTGAGACCCAAAAAACTCGATTTTTCGGTGTTTTTAGGCTAAATTTGGGATATAAACGGGTATCGAAGATGCATGCACATATCGACTTTTGGGGCCAAAAAAACGTGTTTTAGCATTTTTTTTGCCTGAAAATTGAAATTTTTCTAACACAGTACAAATCGCTTCTGAGACCCAAAAAACTCGATTTTTCGGTGTTTTTAGGCTAAATTTGGGATATAAACGGGTATCGAAGATGCATGCACAAATCGACTTTTTGGGCCAAAAAAACGTGTTTTAGCATTTTTTTTGCCTGAAAATTGAAATTTTTGTAGCACAGTACAAATCGCTTCTGAGACCCAAAAAACTCGATTTTTCGGTGTTTTTAGGCTAAATTTGGGATATAAACGGGTATCGAAGATGCATGCACAAATCGACTTTTTGGGCCAAAAAAACGTGTTTTTGCATTTTTTTTCCCTGAAAATTGATTTTTTTCTAGAACAATGTAGACATGTACAAATCGCTTCTGAGACCCAAAAAACTCGATTTTTCGGTGTTTTTAGGCTAAATTTGGGATATAAACGGGTATCGAAGATGCATGCACAAATCGACTTTTTGGGCCAAAAAAACGTGTTTTAGCATTTTTTTTGCCTGAAAATTGAATTTTTTCTAGAACAGTACAAATCACTTCTGAGACCCAAAAACTCGATTTTTCTGTGTTTTTAGGCTAAATTTGGGATATCAACGGGTATCGAAGATGCATGCACAAATCGACTTTTTGGGCCAAAAAAACGTGTTTTAGCATTTTTTTTGCCTGAAAATTGATTTTTTTCTAGAACAGTGTAGACATGTACAAATTGCTTCTGAGACCCAAAAAACTCGATTTTTCGGTGTTTTTAGTCTAAATTTGGGATATAAACGGGTATCGAAGATGCATGCACAAATCGACTTTTTGGGCCAAAAAAACGTGTTTTAGCATTTTTTTTGCCTGAAAATTGAAATTTTTCTAGCACAGTACAAATCGCTTCTGAGACCCAAAAAACTCGATTTTTCGGTGTTTTTAGGCTAAATTTGGGATATAAACAGGTATCGAAGATGCATGCACAAATCGACTTTTTGGGCCAAAAAAACGTGTTTTAGCATTTTTTTGCCTGAAAATTGATTTTTTTCTAGAACAGTGTAGACATGTACAAATGGCTTCTGAGACCCAAAAAACTCGATTTTTCGGTGTTTTTAGGCTAAATTTGGGATATAAACGGGTATCGAAGATGCATGCACAAATCGACTTTTTGGGCCAAAAAAACGTGTTTTAGCATTTTTTTTGCCTGAAAATTGAATTTTTTCTAGAACAGTGTAGACATGTACAAATCGCTTCTGAGACCCAAAAAACTCGTTTTTTCGGTGTTTTTAGGCTAAATTTGGGATATAAACGGGTATCGAAGATGCATGCACAAATCGACTTTTTGGGCCAAAAAAACGTGTTTTAGCATTTTTTTTGCCTGAAAATTGAAATTTTTCTAGCACAGTACAAATCGCTTCTGAGACCCAAAAAACTCGATTTTTCGGTGTTTTTAGGCTAAATTTGGGATATAAACGGGTATCGAAGATGCATGCACAAATCGACTTTTTGGGCCCAAAAAACGTGTTTTAGCATTTTTTTTGCCTGAAAATTGAAATTTTTCTAGCACAGTACAAATCACTTCTGAGACCCAAAAAACTCGATTTTTCGGTGTTTTTAGGCTAAATTTGGGATATAAACGGGTATCGAAGATGCATGCACAAATCGACTTTTTGGGCCAAAAAAACGTGTTTTAGCATTTTTTTACCTGAAAATTGATTTTTTTCTAGAACAGTGTTGACATGTACAAATCGCTTCTGAGACCCAAAAAACTCGATTTTTCGGTGTTTTTAGGCTAAATTTGGGATATAAACGGGTATCGAAGATGCATGCACAAATCGACTTTTTGGGCCAAAAAAACGTGTTTTAGCATTTTTTTTGCCTGAAAATTGAAATTTTTCTAGCACAGTACAAATCGCTTCTGAGACCCAAAAAACTCGATTTTTCGGTGTTTTTAGGCTAAATTTGGGATATAAACGGGTATCGAAGATGCATGCACAAATCGACTTTTTGGGCCAAAAAAACGTGTTTTAGCATTTTTTTTGCCTGATAATTGAAATTTTTCTAGCACAGTACAAATCGCTTCTGAGACCCAAAAAACTCGATTTTTCGGTGTTTTTAGGCTAAATTTGGGATATAAACGGGTATCGAAGATGTTGAAGAAGGAGGAGGTTGGAGACTACCCGTACTCCTAGGGTGGACGCTGGACTGGTGATAGGGAGGGTTGGAACTCCCGTTTCACCTGTCTGTCCACCTTTGCTGATCTTTTTCGTGTCTCACATACACCGAGAGTAGTCCAACATACTCCCAAAGACATCACTCTCTCTATTTACACAATATATACAAACACGCTACACACCACACCCTTTGTCCAAATTATATCCCCCAAAATTAATTAATAAATATGAATACAATTAAAAATCAAGCCTCGGAGGCCCCTGGGGATGGGTCAATAAACTCCCCTCAGTCTGGACCATTTGTTGACGACCCCCCGAGATGCCCTGGACCATTGTCTGACACACTCTTTATCAACTTTTGCAACATTCGCGGTCTTTCCTCTAACTTCTCCTCTGTTGAACACCACCTCTTCTCCGCTAAACCTCATCTTCTCTTCCTCACCGAGACCCAGATCTCAGCATCAACTAACAGCAACCCCTACTCTGTCTCCTCTTACTTTCTCTATCCTCAGTTTCGTGCCAAAGGCGGATGTTGCGTATACGTACGCAACGACCTCACTTGTTCTCGTGTTCCCGAACTTGACTCTTCTGATTTCTCAACTATCTGGCTTCGGCTAACCTACTACTCTCAAACTAAATACATCTGTGCTGTATATCTATCTCCTAACTCTACTGACTATACAAAATTCTTCGATATCTTACTTCAAAAGTGGAACACATTCTATCACATTCTCCTTTCTCAGAAATCTCCATTTTAGGAGATTTCAACGTTCACCACCGCCTTTGGCTTTCATCTCCCTTCACTGATCCACCTGGTGAACAAGCCTTTACTTTTTCTATCCTCAACGACCTAGAGCAGTTAATTCAGTACCCTACCCGTATTCCAGACCGCCTTGGAGATCAGCCCAATATCCTTGACTTATTCCTAACCTCTCATCCTTCTGCTTATTCTGTTGAACTTTTCTCTCCTTTGGGCTCCTCCGATCACAATCTTATTTCAGTATCCTGTCCTATCGCTCCTGTAAGACCTTTGGACCCTCCCAGCAAGCGGCGTCTGTGGCACTACAGCGCTGCTGGCTGGGATGATCTGAGGCAATACTTTCAAGATTTCCCATGGAGTGATTTTTGCTTTCGTGGCCGGGGTCCCTCAGAGAGTGCTGCACGCATCTCGGAGGTGATCATCTCGGGCATGGAGGCATACATTCCATATTCTTTCCCTCTTACTAATTCACGAAAATCTTGGTTTAATCACGCTTGTTCTACTGCTGTCCACAACAAGGAGGTAGCTTTCAGACGGCACCGACGCCTTCAAACTGATGAATCTCGTGCTCTGTATATCTCTGCCCGGAATCGCGCCAAATCTGTTCTCCGACTAACCAAAAAATCCTTCATCCGTGCCAAGTGCAATGACCTGTCCAACTCCTCCACCTCTCGTTCTTTCTGGCATCTAGCCAAAAATCTCTCCAGTAACTTTACTTCTTCCTCTTTCCCTCCCCTCATCCTTCCTGATGGAAATGTTGCCATCTCTTCAACTGATAAAGCTGAACTCTTCTCTCAAACCTTTGCCTCTAACTCTACACTGGACGATTCCGGCTCTGTTCCTCCAACTCCACCCCCCTCTGACTTACTTATGCCTGCCATTAGAATATCTTCAAAGGAAGTATTTTCTGCCCTCTCTGGCCTTAACACTCGGAAGGCGTACGGACCTGATGGGATTCCTCCTGTTGTTCTCAAGAACTGTGCTTCCGTGCTGACACCCTGCCTAGGCAAACTGTTCCGTCTATGTCTATCATTTAACACTTTTCCTTCTTGCTGGAAGTTTGCTCTGATCCAACCTGTTCCGAAAAAAGGAGACCGTTCCCAACCCTCCAACTATCGCCCTATTGCTCTGACCTCATGTCTATCTAAAGTCTTCGAATCTATTCTTAACCTCAAAATTCATAAGCACCTTATTTGTCATGACCTTCTTTCAGATCGCCAGTATGGTTTCCGTCAGGGACGATCTACTGGCGATCTTCTATCCCTCCTCTCTGATTCATGGTCATCCTCCTTTCGGAACTTTGGTGAAACTTTTACTGTTGCCCTCGACATATCCAAAGCTTTTGATAGAGTCTGGCACAAAGCTTTAATCTCCAAACTGCCCTCATTCGGTTTCTATCCCTCTCTCTGCACCTTTATCTCTGATTTCCTTTCTGACCGTTCTATAGCTGCTGTTGTAGACGGTCACTGTTCTTCTTCCAAGATTATCAATAGTGGTGTTCCTCAGGGTTCTGTTCTATCACCCACCCTCTTTCTTTTGTTCATTAATGACCTTCTTAACTGTACCTCTTCCCCTATCCACTCCTATGCTGATGATTCCACCCTACACTACTCCACTCATTTTGACAACCGTCCATCCCAGCAGCTACTCTCCACATCACGTGATGATGCAGTAGCACGCCTGACTTCTGATCTTTCCCTCATCTCTAACTGGGGCAGAGAGAACCTTGTTGTTTTCAATGCCTCAAAAACACAGTTCCTTCATCTTTCAACTCGTACTAATCTTCCTGATGTCTATCCCCTCTCCTTTAACGATACACAACTTGACCTTTCCTCTTCTCTTAATATTCTTGGAGTCTCTTTCTCTCATAATCTCTCCTGGAGAGATCACATTACCTCTCTGACTAAAATCGCCTCAAAGAAGTTAGGTGTGCTGCGCAGATTCCGTGAATACTTCACCCCCACACAGTTACTGTCTCTGTACAGGGGTCTCATCCGCCCCTGTATGGAGTATGGCTCTCATGTGTGGGGGGGATCAACCTTCACAACACTACTGGACAAGGTGGAATCAAAGGCCTTTCGTCTCATCAACTCTCCTCCTCTTACTGATTCACTACAACCTCTCTCTCTTCGCCGCAGTGTTGCATCACTTTCTCTCTTCTATCGCTATTACACTGGACATTGCTCTTCTGAACTCTCTCAATGTATGCTTCCTCCCCTCAGAAGAACATGCAACACTCGTCAAGCCTCTCGTTCTCACCCCTTTTCTGTCCAACTCCCTCATGCAAGAGTTAACCGGTACTCTCAGTCTTTCATATACACAACTGGTCAACTCTGGAACACTCTACCTTCATCCATCTTTCCACCTTTCTACGACTTATGTACAGTCGGCAGCATAAGTTCGCTTCATTTCCACCTACGTATGTATTAGTTATAGTGATATTGCAATACAGTTTCAATGAAGAGATGACAGATATAGTTTTCATATGGTAAATTACGTATGTTGTTGGAATAAAAACTGGTTCAGAATGCAACTATCTGGTCATATTAGCATTATTAAATACATTAGATTGACGCGAATTTATGCTGCCGGCTGTACCTTCAAACGCAATGTGTCAGGGCATCTCGAACGAAATTGGACATGATTTTGGACCACTCTCTCACTGTACTATGTAGATGAGGACGGTAAGCGGGCCTGTGGCCTTTGTCCTCATCTTTGTTATTATATAAAAAAAAAAAAAAAAAAAAAAAAACTTGCTGGATGGGATTGAGGCTTTCTATAGAGAGGCAAAAGCTTGCGTGAGTGTCGAGGGTGGTTTGAGTGAGAACTTTGATATCAGTTTAGGATTGAGGCAAGGGTGTGTCATGCCACTATGGTTGTTCAATATCTTTATGGATGGTTGCATGAGATAGATGAAGGCAAAAGTGGCAGGCCTGGGTGCGAAACTGAGGATGAATGGAATAGATTGGTCCTTGGTTGCAAGCTTTATTTGTGGATGACACTGTGCTGCTGGCTGAGAGTGAAAGGGAGTTACAGAGGGTGGTGGATGAGTTTCAGTCTGTGTGTAAGCGAAGAAAACTGAAGGTGAATGTTGGTAAGAGTAAGGTGATGGTGTTTAAGAGGACCAAAACATAAGTAATTGACTTTGCTATATCCTATAGAGAGGCTGTACCAACTGGGACTGAATGCGAGATAACATTAGGAGGTGAGAGGATGGAGGAGAGGGAATTCAAGTAACTGGGAACAGTTCTGTGTAAACATGGAAGGAGAAATCAGGGAGAGAGCAGTGAGGGTCAGGCAGGTCATAATATCACTGGGGAGGACTATGTAGGGTAGAAGTGCGAGTATGGAAGTGAAAAGGGGACCGAGAAATAGTATAATCCTGCCAACACTGACATATGTGTCTGAAACATGGACATGGAGTAGGGCTCAACCAATGCCATCTTGATCTTAAGGCCTGGGTGTGGGATTCATTACATCACAGCCGTGGGTGGACTGGTGCAATTTGATCCTTACCATTGTTTCCGTAATTTTATCAGTGCCTCTTACTTTTTGGTTATTTATTGGTTTTTCTTAGCATCACTTTTCAATTATGTTATTTATGTAGTTAATTATGTGTACTTGGGCAGAACATTCAGTCTCAACACCATGTGAAATAATAATAACGGGTAAAAATACACACTGAAGTACAACATATATTTTATTTTTAACTACTATCAAGCACAAAATGGTCAGGTTTCTGTTGCTATTCACAAGTGTTTTCACTTCAGTGGAACTAAACATGTATTCTGTTCTCAGATTTTAAATGATTCCTGTTTTAACCCCTAAAGACCGGTTGACGTGATAGACCGTCTTACGTAAGTAACCGGGCAACTGCACCTACCGTCACAGCGATTTAGCGCTATTTCGCGCCCTGTAGGGCTAGTTTTTCTTGTCGTTGGGCGAGAAAATACACTCACAATATCGATCCGCTACCCACTCAGTCGATTCTGGGACCCCACGATGGCTGGGCGATTTTTAAGTAATTGCCCTTGTCCGAATTTGTGCTCTAACGATCGTAAGACAATACCGTAGTGAATATATGTACGTGAGTGACACCATGATATTCCTACAAGGTTACAAATTATTATTTAGTGTATAGATCATGACAGACGATACATAATGGGGTAGTAATAAGAAAATAACACCACAAAACACACCCATACAGGCACAATTGATAGTAAATATACGTGTTTCCTACGGTACAAGTCGGTTTGTTTATCATTTTTTAAGTGACAGTTACACGATGATATATTCCTACAAGTGTTCATACTATTTTTAGTGTTGAAATCATGACATACGATACATAATAGTAGTAATACGAGTGAGTTGACAACGGACTTGGGCGGGAAACTGAACTCCCATGCCGCAGTCACACCGCACTCACGCATACACACAGACACCCCCCTGTCTCGCGCACAAACATGGTCCACTTCAACTCGCCCTATCTCCACAACTATTCATCGTACAGCCCTCCCGATGGTACCATTGGAAAGAGGAAGAGTTGAAGGTAAGGATGGAACAATTTTGAAGTCAGTACACTATATAGGTTAAGAGTGTGAGCGTTGTGAATATAGGGCAAATCGAGGAATTTTGACGCTAGCGGCAGGGTAGAAATGTGGAGGCAAGGTCCACCCCTCCCGGCCTGCAGGGGTTAAACAATTAAAATGAGAATACAGTATACTGTACTACAATAAATTATACCTAACCTAGTAGGCTAGTACCGAGTACTCCATTCTCTGACTCCCAGATATAAGTCAACAAGTAAGAAAACTACCATGATTGTGGCTCAGGTCAGAATGTACAGTACACACTATAGGTCTATCTATACCTTCAGTTTTGGAGTGTTTAGAGTTTTATCTTCATATTTTTTTCTTTGACTATTGTATTGTTATATGTCTTTGTGAAATTATTAAACAGAATATTAGTTAGAGGCCATATGCACATTGAAATTAGGTTCTGCACTGATGTTTTGCAGGGGCAACATTCATTTGCATCAAAATCCCTCCGCAGAAAGTTTAAGACTAACTGAACTAGCACTTTTCTTTGACAGCTGCAGGGCACAAAATCTTTCTTAAATTTACCAATGAGAGCTTGGAATACTTGGTAGGTTGAAATACTGTACATACAGAAAGTGTAAAATCTGTTGGCCATTTCAGGCCACCTCGATCAAGGATCTTTATACTGTATACTGGTAACTGTCAGGAATTTCAGCTTCAAGTTTCTTCTCCAGAGTGACTCTACTCACACATACGGAACATTTCAACTTTTTTTTAACACTGTGAGCAACATAACCAGCAATAAAAATCATCACACTTTCATCATCCTTTGACAGTGTTTACTCTTCCACATATTCCTCAACTCTCTTGAATTTTTCCAGGTGGCCAACAGAACTACATTTTGAGTCTGGTTCACCTTTAGAGCTACATAAATCATTGAGGGGTAAGGGACCTGTCTTGGATGAAGCCATGGAGAGAACATCCATGATTTTTAGTTTAATTTCTGATTCATCACCTGAGCAACAGCAACATTATAATTTGTACCACTCATCCTCCTATACAGTCCAAATCTATCTTCCAACCTGTCTGTTTGAAATTTTCCAAGTAGTACATACTGAAAGTCATTGTGTTCTAGTAGATAATCACACAACTTTATCATTGTTGATGTTGTGTGTCTGAGAGCAAAGAATGTTTCCCTTGACAATTTACCAACCCTACCTTATTGAGGCATTTCTAACTTTTCCCAGGACTTAAGCCAAAGACCAAAATTGCTAAGAAACTTGAGGCTTGGATCAGTAGATGAATCATTCCTAATCGGGTTACATTCCTGCTGACGTAAATGGATACCTTTATATGGAGTTTTAACATTTACAATATGCCTCCAAGATATTATATGTTCCAAGAAAACAACAGTACCTGACACATCAGAACTATTCACAGTTTTTAGTGCAGCCACAGTTTTTTCATCAAACAGTCGTACAACATACTGAACATTTTGTCGTTCCAAATTAGTAGGGAAAAGGATCTTCTCCGACAAACCTGGAGCAAGCTTTACATACTTATTACGTTGTTTTATATACAATTCTTTTAATGGCTGAAGGCTTGCTTGCTTATGAATTTGAATGTTAGAAGGTGAAGGGACTACAAAAGTCTGTATGGGATTTTTCTGACTCAACCAATTATTCCTTATACATTTAAATAGATGAACTGAATAAAAAAGGAAGAAAAGTGGCACACCTGAATCATAGGGATTTTAAATGGAGGAAGCAAGACTACCTCCACACATCTTCTCAAACATGTTTCTTTTTACCCTGTTGTTGTCAGATATTAATGATACTACTTTGTACCCTATGTCATGTAGGAATGCCAAAACCTTGTGTGTCAACTCAAGAAGTGTGTCTTCTGTCAGATTGCTTACTGGATACAGAGCAGTAACATGTCTGCATTTGGAAAAGAAAGAAGAAATCATAAAAGCCTGAATGGTTGTTGCAGGTTCACATGAATTTATAGAAGCACTATAAATCTTACCACCTTTATATGCGAGATTTTTTTTCCACATGTATCTCATCAAGCAGGATATTCACCAATCTTTCTTCACTTTAATTTAGGAAAATTTTCCCTCAAAAACTGTTCATGAGAATTTTCTATCAACACTGAATTTGCACTGGTTACATTAAACTTCCTTAGATAATCAGGACGAGGGAGAATAATTACTTTTGTGTCACGTAGGTCTGTGTACAGTGAGTATCATGATAAATAAATTTTATAGGCCCAAACCAAAAACTCACAGCTGTATCTCATTTTTTCTTTACAAAACATGTTTAGCTGTTCACCACAGAACCACAACACACCACACTCTAAATTCCTGTCAATTTCCGATTCACTCTCCATTTCTGATTTAGTTTCCAACACCTCCCTAATAACTTGAATACAGTGAGGGATTTTGTCAACATCACTGACTGCAGATTTAGAGTAAGAACTCAAGTTACCGTACTCATTAAATTTTCAAATTTTGTCCACCGATCACTCTTATTTCTGATCCAAGAAGCCACTCAATTTTTTTTAAATTGAATGCAATGTTTTC
>JAWZYT010006586.1:5000-15000 GCA_034508575.1 Petrolisthes manimaculis
AGAAGGAGTAGCAGTAGCAGGGCGTCCCCAAGGTGCAGCAGACACCCCCAGGCACGCCGCACCCTACGACGCCCACGCTGCATCCTCCGTGAGTGTGAGACAGTGGGCGGGCGGGGGTCAGGGAAGGGGTGTCAGCGATGGGCGTGGCGATGGGCGTGGCGGCGGAGGGGTGGGGGTGTTGTTGTTGTTGTTGTTGTTGTTGTTGTTATAGGTGTTAAAGTAGTGGGTGTCATGTTGTTGTTGTTGTTATTGTTGTTGTTGTTGTTCACTGTGTCACTATATGAACGCCATTAATTAATAACTTTACCTATGTGTGTATGTGTGTGTGTGGCTTATCGTTCTGTGTTCCTTTAATTACACACATACATACATACATACATACAGCCGCCGTTCACTTCTTAACAACGTTCAATATTTTCACTTCACACTGAATAATAATGTCTTCACTGGGTTTTTATTATTTGATATTATTTCACTTCATGGGTTTTTATTTTAATTGTTCTATATTATTATACTGTATATTTTTATCTTCATCTCACTATAAGGTTGATTTTCTATAGGTAATTATTTCCCTCTATTTTTCTATGGTTAATTATTTCCCTCGGATTTTCTATAAGTAATTATTTCCTTCTATTTTTCTATAGGTAGTTATTTCCCTCGGATTTTCTAAAGGTAATTAATTCCCATTATTTTTCTAGAGGTCATTATTTCCCTCTGATTTTCCATAGGGTTTTCATTCACTTTATATAATATAGAAATAGGTTTAATTAGAGTATCACTATTAATTAAGATAGGTTTAATTATTAGAGTATATAACACGTTCACTAGAGATTGCTTAGTAATAATTAGGAAACTCACTCACTCGTTCAATATATAGTTCACTAATTTGCTTTCGGGGTTCGGGTTTACTCGCTCACTCGTCCACTAAATTAATTCGACACTTCAATTAATTTCCACTCACTCACTCACTCGCTTATTCACTCACTTACTCACTCCTCGGTTAGTTTAGTTAGCGGCATTATCATTGAATCTTTAGTGTTCCTCAAATTTCCGTCTTTTCTTTCCACAAGTTGTATACAAACATCCGTGAATCTTGTATTGTTATTATTATTATTATTATTTACATATTTATTATTACATTCGTTAGAGTTGAGTATCATATAATTTTCAGCGCATCTTTGTATAATATATTTCACATTTATTTTGCGTATAATATTCACTCTAAAAGTCCGCGTTTTTAATTAAACTCGTATAAATAAATTTGCGTATAAAAATGAATATATTCCACAATGATATTTAGCGTACAGATTATTCCATACATCCGTGGGAGTTACACATTTATATATATATTTTTTTTTTATATCTGTGAAGCGAACTGTGTTATAATTTCCTCGTCAATTAATTAACCTGAAAATAAAAATACATTAATAATAGACCAATAAATTCATCTATTCAGGGTATTTGATATTGGTGTTAAGTTTTGTATTAATTAAATATTCTGTTTAAATGTTCTCGTATGAAACTGTTTCCAAAAATCACATATAAAAAAAAAAAAAAAAACACGCACACTATATTTCTATAATACACACAACATTTCCATTACATTTATACACACACATGCACACACACACACACAATATTCCCCCCCACACACACAAACCCTCTATACCCCCCCACAAACACACAATATTTTCTCTCTCTACACACACACACACACACACACACACACACACACACACACACACACACACACACACACACACTATAGGGTCGCCGCCTGTATGACAACGCGTGTCGGCCGCTACCGTGAGTGTTAGCGGTGTTCCTTGATGACACGTGACCCTATTGTCAAGTACACCAACACACACACACACACACACAGAGAGAGAGAGAGAGTGAGAGGTGGTGAGGGAAGAGATGATAGGTGTGTTGGTATGTGGGAAAATGAGAGAGAGAGAGAGAGAGAGAGAGAGAGAGAGAGAGAGAGAGAGAGAGAGAGGGAGGGAGGTGGTAGTTGTAAGAGGAATGAAGGATGGATGTGATGGTGAGAGGATTGAAGGATGGATGGTAGGAAGGTAGGTAGGTAGATAAAAGTGAGAGAAAGAGGTGATGAGAGGAAGGATGGTCCGTAGGTTGGTAGGTAGGTGGGTAGGTAGGTGGGTAGGTGGGTAAAAATGAGAGAAAGAGGATGAGGGTCAGGATAGATGGATGGGTGGATAGGTTGGTAGGTAGGTAGGTAGGTGGGATGGGTGGATAGGTTGGTAGGTAGGTAGGTGGGTGGATAGGTAGGTAGGTTGGTTGGTTGGAAGGAAAAAGGAATGAAAGAGGCATTGAAGTAAAAGAGAGAGAGATGGATAGGGATTTCAAATTGTTATATATATATACATTTTTTTTTTTTTAATGGAAGGTGAATTTTTTTATGATCTTTCCCTCGCGATATTAACAAAAACAAAAACAAAATCACGTATTTGTCTATTACCAAGTTACTTTTTTTCTATTTCTCCTTCACCCTTCCTTCTTTCCTTACTTCGTCTACTCTATATACGACCTCCTTTCCTTCCTTTCTACTCCTTTCCTTCCTTTCTACTCCTTTCCTTCCTTCTTTTCACTTCACCTATCTTCTTCCCTTCCTTTCTGAGTGTGTTTTTTCCGCCATTCCTTCTCTCTTCCACTTTATATATCTTTCCTCTCTTCTTTCCTCCACGCACAGGACCCCATGGAAGGAGGAGGAGGAGGAGAAGGAGAAGAGAGGAGAGTGCACAAGAGGAGGAGGAGGAGGAGGAGGAGGAGAGAAGAAGAGAGTGCACAGGAGGAGAAGGAGGAGAGAGGAGAGTGCACAGAGGGAATTAAGAGGAGAGTGCACAAGAGGAGGAGGAGGAGAAAAGAGAGTGCACATAAGAAGAAGAAGGAGGAGGAGGAAGAGAGAGAAGGGTGCACACGCTCAATTTAGTACCCGTATGTCTGTCCACAACAAGTTTATAAGAAGAGGGAGAATACAACACTGGACCTCTGCATCCCTCGCCTATTATATATATACAGGACACCCCCTCTCCTCTCTTCAGTGTGTCCAGGGGAAGCAGGGAAACACCACGTCGCTCATTTTTCCCGGAAAGTCGACCCCCGTCACTTCCGATTGCGTCGTGTTGAACCTTAAGGACCCTGTGATCGTGTTTGATAATTGGAGACTTCTGATTCCTCCTGACCATGCCACGAAACAAACTCCTTCCATATAGGTGGTGTTTCGTGGCAATATTTGAAGGACTCATTTACCTCCAAATTTCGGACTATATCACAGCGTATACTTTGGGTACATTGGAGCTCCTTGATTCCTCCAATGTATGCCAAGAAACAACACGACCAGATGGTGTTATGTTGCTTGGAATAGTTTGGAGGAATCAGTTGCTCCAGAATGACTAAATAATACTGTACTTCCTCCTTATATGTAGTAAATTAAATTTTGAATTAAAAAATGTGTATGTTGTAGTCATCAGAAAATTGGAGGTAATTGAGTCCTTCGAATATTGCCACGAAACACACACACACACGCACACACACACACACACACACACACACACAC
Source organism: Petrolisthes manimaculis (assembly GCA_034508575.1). Taxonomy (NCBI): domain Eukaryota; kingdom Metazoa; phylum Arthropoda; class Malacostraca; order Decapoda; family Porcellanidae; genus Petrolisthes; species Petrolisthes manimaculis. The sequence goes on from JAWZYT010006586.1 coordinate 8,578, forward strand.
ACACACACACCTATATACTGTAGAAGGAGCTTGTTTCGTGGCATAGTCAGAAGGAATCAGAAGCCTCCAATTTTTATGATAAGAATTAACATATTATGGTCGGTATAAATTTTTGGGAGGCGACTGTTTCCACAAAAATAATAATAATAATATCAGGAAAAAGGATGATAGTGTAGGAAAAAATATATATAGGATTATACAGATTACTCCAAATTATGCCATGAAACAAACAAACAAATAAACACACAAACAAAACAAAAACAATTCTTAGTGGTTCACGAATGATTAAACTCTAGATAGGAGGAGAAACTTGGAGGACTAATTTTCATATTGATTCCTCCAAACCATGCATGGCCAGTTTAGCCCAAAAAATGTCGTACACTCCTTGAAATATAAACAAATAAATAAATAAATAAACAAATAAATAAATAAATAAATAGTTTGTTTTAATAATTTTTCTTTCGCTTATCATCACTGTAGATTTTTTTTTTTTTCGTTTAATATTATTTGACGGAAATGACTAATACCGATGTTAAATTAAATATAAATGTACTGTATTATAAATCTGTATAATCTATATGTTTATAATTATATCTATGGAGGGCGCGGTCTTTCCTTTCCCTTCAGTAGTTAGTTAAAAGATAATTCTACTTTCCTTTTTCAGTAGTTGATAAATAATTCTACTTTCCTTTTTCAGTATATAGTCACTCGTAGTTGTTGTTGTTGTTGTTGTTTGTTGTTGTGTTCACTGTGTCACTATATGAACGCCATGAATTGACTTTACCTGTGTGTGTGTGTATGTGTGTATGGCTTGTCGTTCTGTGTTCCTTTATTTACGTTCTTTTGTTCTTTCGTTCGGTTCTCGTGTTGCTTGCTTGCCGTTCCTTCATCGCCGCACTATATATTATATTATAATGATCATCACACGTTCAATCTGCACTCGCCGTTCACATAATTATTACATATATAATTATTACGTTTTTCCATCTCAATGAATAACACGTTCATCTTGCTGTTCATCACTCCTCATCATCATCATCCTCTGTTCACTTGTTACGTTCCTTTATTATTATTCACTGTAGTCGTCGTATTTACTAAAGCCGTTCGTCGTGTTTACTATAGCCGTTCATCGTATTGCTATAAATCGTTCAACTGTTGTTCTCTGTCATTTTTTTGTATTGTCACTTCTGTTGTCTTCGCTACTGAAACACACACACACACACACACACAAGATACGGTAAAATGCGCACACGAGACACACACACGCACTAAACCGCACGCACACACGAAAAACACTATATATATATAAAGACGCACGAAAAACACACACACACACACACACACAAAAAACAAAAAAACGAAAACACCAAACACAAAACAAAACAAAACACACACACACACGCACGCACCAAAAAATAAAACCACACTGTCGCACAAATGAACACAAACACTCCGGAACGAAATAAAAACCCGTGTTGTCTTGTGTACCATCGACACCCGTTTGAGATGGATTGGAACACACACACACACACACACACAGATGAGAGAGAGAGAGAGGGAGGGAGTGTGTGAGAGAGTGAGAGAGTGAGAGAGAGACCCCACGAAGTATCCTTGTGCACCCACCACCTCTCTCTCACCGTCTCTCTCTCTCTATCTCTGTCTCTCTTAGTGGGTGGGTGGGTAGGTGGGTGGGTGGGTGAGTCGGTGAGAAGAAAGAGGTAGGTAGGTAGGTAGGTAGGTAGGTAGGTAGGGGGGGTGAGGTGTGTGTGTGTGTGTGTGTGTGTGTGTCGGCCCAGTCGGGGGATGGAATGAAGAGCGCGAGGAACGGGGCGTGTTGTAGAGACGTGTGTGTGTGTGTGTGTGTGTGTGTGTGAGAGAGAGAGAGAGAGAGAGAGAGAGAGAGAGAGAGAGAGAGAGAGAGAGAGAGAGAGAGAGGGGGGGGGGTTAACAGTACATGCAGGGCAGGACAGGGCAGGACAGGGCAAAGAAGGGCAAGACAAGTTAAACCACAGGACAGGGCAGGAGTGTGTTGTGTGTGTGTTTCTGTGTCTGTAAGTGAGTGTGTGTGTCTCTGTCTGTGTCTGAGTGCGTGTCTGTGTCTGCCTGTGAGTGTGTCTGTGTGTGTGCGTTGCTATCTGTATCTGTGTCTGCCTGTGTGTGTGTGTGTGTGTGTGTGGAGTAGGTAGGTAGGTATAGGTAGGATACTGTATGGAGTCCTGGCGTCGCTCTCCACGCTCCCACCCCTGATGATGTGAGCGTTAAGAGGCTCCTGCGCGTGTGATCCTTGGCTGGGAGGGCAGGGGAGGAGGGTAGGAGGCAGAGGGGCAGGGAGGGCAGGAGGCAGAGGGGCAGGAAGGGTAGGAAGGAGAGAGGAAGGGAGGGAGTGTAAGAGGCAGAGGGGCAGGGAGGGTAGGAAGGAGAGAGGAAGGGAGAGGGTAGGGTAGTTGGGAGGGTAGTTGGGAGGGTAGTTGGGAGGGTAGGAAGGAGGGCAGGGAGGGTAGGAGTGTAGGAAGGAGAGAGGAGGGAGGATAGGAGGGATGGAGGGAGAGGGAAAGGGAGGTAAGAAGGTGGGTTGGATTGGGTTGGGTTGGTGGGTAGTGGGGAGGGAGAGGTTGAGGTTGGGGGGGAACTGGTGGGTGCTGTGAGGAAGGAGGGGAGGTAGGCAAGAAGGTGGGTTGGGTAGGTAGGTAGGTAGGTAGGTAGGAGAGGGGAATTGAGTGGAGGTAGGTTTGTAGGTAGGTAGGTAGGAGAGAGAAGGGTAATAAGTGGAGGTAGGTAGGAAGGAAGGGAATATTTATATATGATGGAAGGAGGAAGGGAGGGAAGGAACTAGAAGAGAGAAGTGGAAGGAAGGAAGGAAGGAAGGAAGGAAAGAGGGAAATGGAAGAGAGAAGTGAAAGGAAGGAAGGAAGGAAGTAGAAGAGAGAAGTGGAAGGAAGGAAGGAGGTGGAGAGAAGGTGAGGGAAGAAGGTGGAAGAGAAGGGGGGAGGAGGGAGGGGAGAATGTGAGTGTGGAAGCTGTACTGAGGAGGAGGAGGAAGAGGAGGGAGGAAAGATGGGTAATGGAGGAAAAAAACGATGGTATGGAGGAAGAGAGAGGGTTTGGAGGAGGAGGGGGAGGAAGAGAAAGATGGAGGAGGAGGAGGAGGAATACAAAGGAATACAAAGGAATACAAAGGAGGTACAGGCAACAACAGCCCTGGTGGGCCTCACAAGGCTGCCTGTGTAACTATTCTACGTCTATAGTTTCTACATGTCTGAGGAAAAGGATAGTAAAGTGGAAGGCTCCTCCCCACCCACCTCTCCCTCCGGTAAAAACCGGCCTGAAAAAAGTGGTGGAAAAAACACCTGTGCAGCAGTAGAAAAAAAACTGAACAGGAAATTTTATAGTACAGTGTGAAAAAGAATACAATAATCTATTTACATCTAAAAAAAAAAAAAAAAAAAAAAAAAAAAAAAAAAAAAAAAAAAAAAAAAAAAAAAAAAAAAAAAAAAAAAAAAATTAACGAGGCGGGTAATAAGTTAGGTTAGGTTTTGTCGTCATGTATTTATCGAGTTTAATTTTAAAAGTATCAATCGTACTGCTACTGACTACTTGTGCTGGGAGAGAGTTCCATACATTAACTATTCTGTTGAAGAAAAAGTGTTTTGCTTCTTCCGATCTAAAGGCTTTTCCGATTATTTTGAACCCATTGTTTCTTGTGGTTCTTTCTCGATCAATAATTACATAATCGCTTATATTGACATTGTCAAAACCATGAATCATTTTAAAAACCTCAATTAGGTCACCCCGTAGTCTACGTTGTTCTAAACTAAATAGATTGAGTTCCTTTAATCGCTCTTCGTATGGCTTGTTTCGCAGTCGTGGAATCATTTTCGTAGCTCGCCTTTGGACTCTCTCCAGCTTTTCAATGTCTTTTCTGTAGTAGGGTGACCAAAACTGAACGCAATATTCGAGATGGGGACGTACGAGGGAATTGAACAGTGTCAGGATGACTTTGTCAGATTTGAACTCGAAGGTTCTGCCAATGAAACCAATTAATTTGTTCGCGGTTTTAACTGCTTCTGAGCAGTGTTTGCCTGGTTTGAGGTTGCTACTAATTGTTACGCCCAGGTCTTTTTCTTCATTAACTGTACGAAGGTCAGTACCGTTCATTGAATAGTTGGTGTGATCGTTGTTGCTACCAATATGTAAAACTTTACACTTATTTACGTTATATGACATCTGCCATTTCTTTGACCAGTTAACTAAGCGATCAAGGTCGGACTGTAGTAGTGCTTTTTCGGCAGTAGTAGTAACTCTACTAGTTATTTTTGTGTCGTCAGCAAATTTGGATATCTTACAGGTGAGGCCTTCATCGATGTCGTTTACATAGATTATAAAAAGAACAGGGCCGAGCACTGAGCCCTGTGGCACTCCACTTACAACGTTTCGCCAGTTTGATGCTTTTCCGTTAATTACGACGCGTTGTTTTCTCTCGTAGAGCCAGTCTTTGAGCCATGAATGAATTTTACCAGTAATGCCATGCGAAATTAATTTATATAGAAGGTGCCTATGGGGAACTTTGTCAAACGCTTTTTGAAAGTCCAGATAAATGATGTCTACCGCTTTGGACTCGTCAAATATGTTAAATACATCGTTGTAAAAGTCTAGTAGATTAGTGAGGCATGAACGTTTATTACGGAAGCCATGCTGGGAGTTCTTAATGAGACTGTTCTCTTCCAAGTAGCTTACTAGTTTGTTACGCAATATGGATTCCATTATTTTACTGACTACTGAGGTGAGACTGATCGGTCTATAGTTACATGGGAGAGACTTATTTCCCTTCTTTTGTATGGGGGTAACATTTGCAAGTTTCCAATCTCGAGGTACTGTACCAGAATTTAATGATTGATTAAAAATTATTGAGAGGGGTTTACATATTTGATTTTTTGTTTCTTTTAGTACACGGGGCGCTATGCAGTCAGGCCCTGGAGTTTTGTTTACTTTAATATTATTAAGTACTTTTAATATTATATCCTCTGTAATTTCGCAATTATTTAAAGGGATGCTATTTTCTGGGACTAGGGGAGTCTCTACGTCACTATTTGTTTCTTCATTTGTAAAAACTGAGGCAAAGTATTCATTTAATGTTTCGGCTATATCAACCTCGTTGTTGATATGTTCACCATTGTCTAAGCGCAGTGGACCGATATTGCTAGTTTGGACTTTTTTACGGCGAACATAGCTATAGAATTCTTTAGGGTTCGATTTAATTTTACTGACAATAAGCACCTCACAATTTTTTTTACTTTGCTTAATAAGTTTATTTGTTTCACGCCGAAGTTTTTGAAATAATATTTTATCACTTTCGAGTTGTGTTTGTTGATATTTACGGTATGCACGTTTTTTATTAGATAGGCATGTTTTTATTTGATTATTCCACCATTTTGGTTTAATGTTGTTACCTGGACGTCTTTTGCAAACTGGTATACATGACCTAACTGCACTGTTTAAGATGTGAGTGAACTTATTCCACGATTCATTTATGTCGGTTTCTCGTGATAATTGGCTCCAATCTGTTCTTGAGAGAATATTTCTAAGTTTTTCGTAGTTACCTTTACTGTACACGTAAACAATTTCTTCACTAATGTTTTCATCGTATATCTTGAGATCTATGTCAAACTTAACAATTTTATGATCGCTCGTGCTGAACTCTGGGCCAATAATGACGTTAGTTATTAGCGTTTCGTTTGTTGAGAATATAAGATCTAATATATTATCACCTCTAGTTGGTTTGTTAACATGTTGACTTAGGGCACTATCTAGCAAGTTGCCGTATAAATCTTGACCAGAGTGGGACGATATTGGGTTTCCCCATGAATTTACGGGTAAGTTGAAATCTCCGAATATGACACTTTCGCATGAATCGCTTATCTCAGTTATCTGATCGTATAAATCTTTATCGGTGGTAGGACTTTGGGCTGGAGGTCTATAGACAAGGCCAATCATTATCTTTTTAGAGCGAGTAGTTACATATAGAAATACTGTGTCCACATTGTTTATTTTTCTCATGGCAATACACGTTGGCTGGAGACTGGATTTTACATAGAGAAGAACTCCTCCACCTAATCTATTTTTTCTTTCACAACTAAACATTGAATAACCGGGTAAGTTGTATTCTGCTAAAAAATCTCTGTTTTCCGTATCTAGCCATGTTTCAGTTATGCCCAAAATGTGATATTCGTCTGACGCTGCAAGGGCTTCGAGATCAAGGAATTTATTTCGTATACTACGGGCGTTGATCATGCAACAACTAATAAAATTTCGTTTGCGGCAGGGAGAGTCACTCACGACGACGTGTCTGCAGGTGGCCGTGTTTCGTTTTTTTGCCTGAAAAGAAGTACTTTTTCATTTAAAAGCCTGCCAAAGCGTGCGGAGCCA